>VXBH01001041.1:152441-199690 GCA_013400035.1 Rynchops niger
ACATATGATACATGTCATTATTGTTAAAGTACAAAATACTCATATATAGTCTGTGCTCAAGTACGATCCCCACACCCACCTCAACCTCATCATCTTCATACACAGTCAGAGTCATTGTCTGCGGTGTTCATTACTGCCAAATCACATTCACTGTGCAGATTTGTAGGCTGCTCTGTGTCCTTTGTTGTGTTTCCTCTGCTTTTCATTCAGGTTTACCATTCTTGTAATCCCTCAGAAGAGGAGGAAGGAATTTTGACAGAGGATTTTGAAACTCATTTTCACACTGCTCATAATCCATCTTGCTTTGCTTCTGTTTCTAAGGGGAAGGAGCCCTCGGTTCGGCAGCTGGCTCTTCTGCACTTTAGGAATATAATTACCCTCAACATTAAATTGGAAGATGCATTATCACGTTCCAGAGCCAGAGTTCCACCTTCTATTATTCAGATGCTGTTAATACTCCAGGTAAATTGGTTACTTTTCTCAGGCTGTTTTCTTTACCTGTCTTTCTGTACTGTATTGTTGAAGTCTTCTTAAGCAGTCTCCAATTTTGCTCATTCATTGAGAACTTCTTACCCAGAATGCCAGAGCTTCTGTGCAATTAAATTTTGTCCTAGTATCTAAACGTGGAGACTGTAGAGGTTCAGATTTCATGCCTTAAGATCCAGAGGGTCTGAGAGTAAAGACTCATTTTGAAATTGAAATCCACTTTGAAATTGAAATATAAAGTTTTGCAAGCAGACCAGTGTATGTGGTAATAACACGACTTCCATGAAATGCTGCATTAGCACTTCTGGATATGAAGCTTCACATCTGGAGTAGGCGACAAAGTGAATATGCGATATATAGTTGAATCATGGTCATATTTGGTCACTGGAACCAAATTCTATCAAAGCTGTTGATACAAAAACTGTAAGACCAGAGAGATGCCAGTGTTTGCCTTCAATGTTAGATTATTTTTTTTTTAGTAGTAGTGAGGAGAACAAAAAGAGGAATTGCAGGCAAAAGGCAAGTTTAAGATTTTTTTTGCTTAATTAAAGAAAAGCATGAGCTTGTGTTGAGGAGAAGGATGATGAGGCAGAAGGGAGGGAGAGAGCTAGGAGTGGATTCTTAGGGGGTGAGGAAGTTGAGATTTTCCTGGCTGATTATTTTTTTAATAAACAAAGAGATTTACAGCAAATGAAAGGATATAGTTTCTCACACTTAAAACGATTTTTTGCTCTTCATCACCATATGAATTAGTTCCATGTCTGAAATTGTTTTAAAGATAATCTAAAGGCCAGTGATGAAAATGGAGCAACAAGTAATCTTCTCTCTCCTGGGTCAAGAAATGGTATTTCCCCCCTGCTATTGCAGGATATATTCGTTAGAGTGTATAACGGTGTGTTTAACCTAGTTTTCTCAGAAAAAGATGCTTATGTGATAGGACTGCCTGCTTGCCCATTGTCTCACTTCTCCTGAACCTCCAACTTGCTGAATGCTTCTTGAAACTACTGGCTGGTTATGGCACAGTGACAGCAATATCGTAGATACTGAGATTCCTAGGAGTTTTGTGGAAATTAGTGTCTGGAGAGAGGAGAGGAGCCTCAGGGAAAAACTGGAGCATGGGCTTAACTGCATAACGAGACATCAAAGAATTCATGTAATTGAACCGTGAACCCAGCTGTGTTAATAGACACCAGAGATTCCATATGAGAGAGCACCATCATGAAAACCTGAATCATGGGAAGGTTGTCTATCAGGCCTCAACCCTTTTTAGATGCGAGGTAAACTCTCTGTTCTAAACCAGGCTTCAGCAGTGTCGTTGCTAACATATCTGCTAGCTTTTTTGTGATCTCTTCTTTAGAGAGTCTGTGTTGATCCGGCTTCAGATTAATTCAGTGGTGAGCTGGGAACTGAATTACATCCTGATTTAGAAAGTTCATAGGAGGTGATGTGGAGTCATTAGTGCTGCAAGAAACAGTTTCTTTGCAAATCTGTTTTCTTCAACAACCAGAGGTGTTAACAAGGTGGATGCCTGTTAGGGTAAAAGGCCGAATCCATTCTCATTGTGAAGCTGTTGATGGAAATAAGTAACTAAGTGAGAGGGAGTTTCTCCGTGGGAGTTTATTTTTGCATACGTTACCTATGGTTGTGCAGTAGGGTCCTTTCATGGCAATACCTCTGCCAAACTTGTGGCTTAAAATCTAATGGAAATTAGTGGAAAAGGTCAGAATAGGATCTGGGAATGAGCTATTTACATGCTTAGCGGTGTTAGTCAATAATAGGATTTCAGAGCAAAAGCTTTTTCCCAAACTCAAATGTCACATGAAACAAAAGCAAATTCTATACATTTATGGCATAATAATGGAATTTCCTTGACTTAGATTAACTCAACATGTGAATAGGGCTGTAAGAGGCATAACAATTCAGCTGTCCAAAGATCAGATTGTGGGCTTGTGTGCATGGATTTCCCAAACTGAGAGATGATGTCTTGTTGTGGACATTACATAATCCCTATTTCTGTCTACTGCGGATATCTCTTCCATAACAAACTTAGTGACACTGGAGCAGACTCCTACGGCTGGAGGATGAGTCTAGTGATGTCGACCCTGGACCAAGTGTTGAAGCTGGTGCTAAATTTCCCTGTTTCTGTCCTTGACAGCCTTGTGCAGCTGTGTTACGTAATTAAGGAGTAGGTCATGTTCTTCAAGACAGCAGCTGTAATGTCAGCTGAAGGCCATGGGTCGACAAAGGCCCACGCTTACATGCACCAGTCTGTCCTGTTAGACTGGATTAAAGTGGCAGAGATTTGGTGACTAATGCAGGGTGCATCTGGTATTGCTCATGTATTAGCTTGACAGGGTGTAGAGGAAAACCTCATGTCAGTTTGTCAGGAGAAGGCACTTTCTTTATGGAGGGGAAGGGAAGCTGCAGCAATCTTTGGACTTTATTCAGGAGGTAGGTGCTGATTCAGCAAAGCTCAGTGAGCCCACGTTTCACCTGAGCGTGAGTTCGCTCGCATGCTGAAACCAGTAAAGCTATTTCATTGACCTCTGTGAAGTTACTGACCTATTGCAAGTTGCACACATTCCTTGCTTGCTCAGCTGTCCACGCTCCGGCAAGGAGAATAAAACAGTGCCTGCCAAAGAGCTGAATAAAAGGGCCTGAGATGAAGTTGTATCCCTTACTTCACTGTTTAGTTGATTGTTTTTCCTTCTTTGCATCAAATATTCTTTCCTGTCCTCAGTAAATATTTGCTGTATGTATGCCTACCAGCCATGCATTTAATACCCTGGCATGTAATATAGCACCCACACCAGTCCTCTGGCATGTAGTGACGTGACAGAGGATATACATTGGGATAGAAGGGGTCACCAACTTGACACATACCCCACAATTTGCCCAGAGAGCCAAATATCTCTTTTTTTGTGTGTGTTATCTCCTTTTTTTTTAAAAAAAAAAGAAAAAAGAAAAGGAAGGGGGGCAGGGGGAGGGAAATCTTGTGTCTTTTCTATGCAGTCCCTTTTTGAAGGAAAAAAGAGCCTCTGTTTCTGGGATAAAGTTGTTACAAGTATTGTAATAGCAGATTGTATATCTGAAACTTTCTTGTAAGATACTCTTCATCTAAAGGATCAGAAATGAGTCCTCAGGTTAATTATTAGACTTGGGTTCTCCAGTCCAGTAGAGCCACTTTTCACCAGTGCTATTACCTGGTCTAATTACAAACCACCAATCTATTGGGAAAGCAGAACTGGCACAAAGAGTGATATTCCTGTGCTGTTGAAGTCAGTGCGATTTTTATTATGGCTTGGAAAAAGTGCCTTATACCAGTCAAACTTTCAGTTTCCAGCATGGCCTGACCCAGTTACAAAGCACAAACTGAAATGTTAACCCTTTGTGGCTGCTTACAGGCGCCATAAGCTGAAGTGCCTCCAGGATGCTCCTGTTTAAGTTGCAGGGCCTTCAAGAGCAGAGTCATGACAGAGGGAAGTAAAAGAATTAAAACTGCTTTTGAGCACAGAGCAATGCAGAGGAGCTCACATAACTACACTGAGTTGTCAGTCTTGCCTCGAAGACCTTTCTCTTTGGGTGAAATTAGGAAGCTGGAGGGAGAGGAAGAAACAGAAGGAGAGATTAGAGAATAATTTTCTCCTTTATGCTCTGTGAACCAAAGAGAGTAGAACTACCACCAGAGGATATAAACAATTTGAATTATTTCCCAAACCTACTGTCAAAGAGGACCTTTGCCACTGAAACAGGAACATCTTATCTCCAGGTATCTCTTCTGAGGTCTGAGAAAGTTGGAAAAGAAGCATTTCAGAGTGTTTATCTGCATCTTTTGGTTAACATCAGTGTTATTTGAGTTCACAGAATCTCTCTGGGTGACCCGAGGTATTTAAGATCTGTAGAAAAGCACAGCACAATGTCTCTCATGCTGAAGGGATGAGGCCTCACTAAACATAAGCTCTGAAGAGAAAAATAAAACCTGTGGTTTCCTTTTTAGCTTCTCTGAGCTTCATTTGAACTCCCTTGCCCGTTGTCTTTCTCTGTAAAGGAAGACAGAATAAATACATAAAACTGCCCGGTGGGACCTATTTGTTATCTCTGGAAAGTTCCTAAAGATAGGTTCAGCTCCTTGCACTTTAAAGGGGTGGAAAAACACATTGCAGGAGCTGAAAGTAAAATGCAGAGTGCTATTTTTCCATCTCAGCAGACACACAGCAAACCAAAGACAGTTTAGTGGTTAAAAAAAAAAAAGAACCCTTTGTTATCGGAAAACTGCAGGGTCCTGCCTGTGGAACAACAGATTTGCTATAACGCTACAATGTGTGTCAACTGCGGTCAATTCTTTATGGCCATAGGATTTAGAATTCGGTGTCTGCTTTCGAGAGTTTGTCTTACTGATTCTCTTAGACCTAAAGCATAGGTTGAACAAAGTGGTGTAGGTGTGAGCTTTCAGCATCCTTTTAATTTCTCTTTACCTTTTTCTGAATTCCTGGTTTATAAGACACAAAAAGCAGAAACCAGTAAATAAATGTATTGTAGATCCTATTTAAATATAAATCACCATATCAAAAGCCTGTGCTTCCTCTGGTTCGTGCAAAAATGTGTTTTTTTCCTTCCTGGTGAAAAGGTGGCTTGTCTGTGTCATTTGCATCAGCCCCATAGGCACATAAAGGGTCAGGTAAGAGATCTTACAGCTGGGAAGCTGCCTAACACAAAGGGAAGAGTTCTCCATTGCTTTGGGCTGACATACATGAAACTGAGAATGTGACCCTCAAAGAGTATTTTGTAGAATCAATGCTCTCTTCTAAGCAATATTCTCTGACTTATTCTGTCTTATTTATTGTTTCTATTAGTAAGTGCAGTTTGCAGTAATTAAATTGACAGAGGTTTGTTATCCTGGAATTAATTTGTATTGCCATGATTTTTAACAGGGCATAGCATTCCTTTGTTGTAGGAAAAAAGATCCTTTTGAAAGAAAATCTTCACCTTTTTGGTAGTGAGGAGTGCTTGTCATACTTGGGTTTTCATTTCTTCATATGGTTTTTATTATTGCACTGGTTTTCTGGTGCTGGGAATCATTTCTGCATGGAAGCAGCAAAAATGCTAGAACTATTTCATCTACATCTTGGGGTATTGCCTCAAGCAGGTTGGGATGTGCTGTGTTGATGAGACAAGAAGCTGGGAAGTGACCGGAGAGTTCAAAAAAGTCACAGCAGCAGTAGCCTGAGTGCTACAAAGGGGAACCAGAAAGGTCTAAACGTACATTGCAGCAGTGCTGACACTTCGGTCGGGTGATGGGGCCAGGTGGGAGTGCTAAATAACACTATCTGTATTAACCAAAGTACCACCTTCACTTGCTTGCGTGTCAATCACGGGCAATTTCCCTGACGTAACTGGGGACCTTGGTGTAAGTGGTAAGGACGTGAGTCAGTGGCAGTTGGTGGCTATCCGTTTTCCACTTACAAGCTGTGGGACTCTAGTTAAGGAGGGAAACCACATGAGAGGCATTTTCCCTCTATAATGTTTTTAGCTCTGTTTCCACCTGGCACTTATTTCACAGCTCACCGCAAGTATGTTTTCTCTAGGGAAAGAGATAGGGTGAGTGAGCATGGTTGCTGTTAACCATTCCATAAACCTGACTGACAGTGGGCTTTTTTAGTAGTATTTCCAACACAGCCAGCATTTCTGCACCACGGACCTTGAAAGATCTGCACTCATGTGAACCCTCTTTCTAACAAAGGCCAATGGAAATCCATTGCCATATGAAAAGAACAGAATTCGTTTTGAAATCGAATACTCTCCAAAACTGGCTCTTAATGTATTTGACAACACTGCGTGTTACCTCTTCTGTGACCTTAAGCAGCAGAAAAACAGGAAGGCAACATAAAATGTTGTTGTTTTGCATTGTTACATGTGACCTGTCTTATGAACACCATGGCATCGTAATTCAAATGTGCATCTTGTCCCTCCTCTTAACAGAAAGGCTGTCTTCAACGGAACATGACCATAACCTTGTCCATACCAATTAAACACAATTGTTTAAGGAGGTAATTTAAATTGTGCAAACTACCTTTGTGTGTGTGCTCATAGTGCATTTTAAGAGTACTCTGCATTAAGTAAAATGCCACTTCTGTGAAGGGTAACAGTTATTAACCAGAGGTACGGCTTCAGATGGGAGTTGGTCAAATGCCGCTGCAGTTGTCTAGACTGCCCTGAGTTGTGCTGTTACCGTCCATGAGGTCCTCTGCAGCTACTGCCCATTTGCTGTCCTGCAGTGTGGTAGGTGAGAAGTGCTTGTCCTCCTTCAAGTTACTCAACACTCGCCTTGGGGCTAGAGTGGACGTGCGTGGAGTTACAGTGTAGCTGCTGCCTACAGCACCTGAGACTGCCTTAGCCCACAATAATTTCCTTATGCAACCTAAGTGCCGGTGGTTTCAGCTCAGGTCAGTTAGATCCATGCTTAACCTCAACTAAGCCGAATTGTCCTTACTAAAATATATGTCTGTCTCCTGGAGTTTGCCTCCATTAATGAATCTGGCTTATTAAAAGCAGTACAAGTTCATTGGTAGGCAAGACCTTAATTCTTAGCAAAATAGAGTTAAATCAGTAAAATCATTCTTAACTTGAATTAGAATGTCCCTGCAGACCCTATAATTTTATCAAGTAAGAGGGAGGTGGTTTTAACTAATTGCATTAGTTCGTACAAATGTCTTTTGTGAACCCATTTGGGCCAATAGACTAAAGCTGGCATAAAAGATAGCATAGAAATTTTGACTGTTAAAAAACTCCAAGCACAAAACATTCCCATGGTGCAAGAATCCTTTGAGGCAGGGTGCTTTAATACCATAATTCATGGATTGTCTACAGGGGGAACATAAGAAAGTTAATCTAAGCTGCCTTTTAAAGAAGATTAATTAAACCTCATTAAAACTCTGTTTGGACACTCATTCTGAGAATTAAAGGGGTAGGATGGGAGGCGAGTTAAATTAATGACACTTAAATTCTACATCAGAGGCCTAAGTACTATTTATCTGAACATTTCTGTTCTTAATGTAGTGAATATTATTTCATTTTCTTGGATGTCCCCAGGTAGACAAAGCCACTGGGGAACTGCAGCTGTTGAATCGCCCCAGGCTCTACAGGGGGGTCCCCAAGAGGGGCACTTACTTCTCCTCTGTTATGGCTGACCACAGACCTGGGAGCCATCCCAGTTTCCACCAGGTATCCACCAGCTGCAGCAGTGGTGGCACTTGGCACAAAAGGGAAGGACCGTTTGCCCTCCATGACTGAGTTGTGTCCATGTGGTAGCAAGGTCAGCCAGTGCTGTGGTTGGGGTCACTGCTGCATCACCTCCTCTTCTGTCCTGCTGGGATTCACCTGGCCCTGCTCACAAGAAGAACGGCAAAAGTAATTTCCAACAGAAAGACTGTGCAGGGTTGTTTCGTAGTGTTGTGTACATGAGCTTCCCTGTGGTTTTCAGAGATGAGTCAACATTGGTTTCCAGTCAGCTCTGTACTGAGCCGGTGCGGAGCAGCTTGGATACCCCTGTGCAGGTACCACCATGTCCCTGCCGTCTCACTGCCTCAAGCTTTCCAGCTGGGCATGGGGCTAGCAGAGAAGCTTTGCACCAGGAGATTTCAGAAGCAGCCCATGTGCTCGTTGTCCTGCTCTGTGAACTTTTCCTGCGGCAGACACAGGGCTGCACTCACAGGATTTTGAACGCTGGTGCTTGCTGGTAGCACAGCTTCTTCTCCCATCATCTTGCTGGCTGCTTTGTCACCTTTTATCTTTGCATATGTTGCCTTCTGACTCTTCTCCTCCTGCGAGCCCATTTCATTTTCCCACAGGGCAGAAGGGAGGAATGCAGACAGGGAAGTAGCTGGCAGCCTGTTAGTCGCACGGAGGACAGCTGGAAGCTCATCCTTGCAGGCAGCTCTTTCCCTGATCTCAGTTTCCCCCTTGTGACTTTGATTATGCCCATAAACCAGGTCAAGACCCAGTAGCAGCCGGTTGTAGAGTGCCAGGACACACAATGTGGGGAGCTGCCTGCACCATGGGCCCGTTAGGTGGTCGTGACCGACTGGCATCTCTCAGCGATGCCCGAACTGCTGAGTCCTTCCGGAGGCAGCGGTGACTGAGCGAGTTACTGAGTTACCGGGACCCGGGTGGCAGCTAGTAGAAATGCAGATGCTGTGAAGCTCCGTTTACCATGTAGGCAGCGGGAGCTGGAGCTGGCTGTGATCTCCTGCAGGCAGCCAGCTGCCCGTCTAGTTTGGGGACAGATGGGGGTACAGCCAACGCTCCTTGCCTTAGAAAGAGGTTGTTCCCTGTCAGCAGGCACAGACAGGTTTGCCCACACTGATGTGAAAAGTCCCCTATAATTAGAGAGGAGTGAAACGAATCGTCTCCTGTATGAATTGTTTGGAAGCAACTCTAGCAGCTGTTTGCTCTCTGTCAGGAGTGATTTCTCCCAGGGGTTTGATGTTTTGCTGTGTTTCCATCTATAATATAGAATTTTGTTATTATGGGAAGACATGTGCTTCCATTGAAGCTGACATGGTTATTAAAAAAAATTTTATAAAATGTCCTAGCCTCCGCCTTCTCCCTAGAAGGTGTGCTAGAGAATGGAAAGAGTTGTGAAGGATATGGAAACTCCTGCTCTGCAATGCCACCCGAACCCTGTCTCCAGACCCTTCCTCTCCCAGTCTTTGGTTGCTAGTGTGGTTGCTAGTTTGGACAGCATGTACCAGGCTGGTGGCACGGAGACTTGTGCAGAGGGTAACTGCTTTGTGGTGTAATTCTTCCAAAAATAAAAAAGCTGTGCATAGCAATCTGCAAAAGATAATGGTGTGATTGAACAAGTCTCTCGGAGGCATCCTTTCTCCCAGGGTGAGTGGGCAGGGTTAATTGTCTTCTATCAGTAATTTCACAGTCTTACCCATAGCTCTGCAGTGGCTGCAGAAGAAACAACTATGTGGCACGGTGATATGCGACAGGTACTGTGAAATTCATTAACTTGCCACTACCCCATTACTACAGGCAATTAAAAGGTAAACAGTTAATCGTGTGACAGCACAAGATTCAGATTATGCTATTTGATTTAAACCGGTATCTGTTGGGAGTCTTCTCTGGTTACCAGTGAGCTACCAGGTGGTTGCAGCAAAACTTCTGCAGCGCAAGGTGACAACGATGTGGCAGCTCATGCCCGCGAGTCAGGCATGTGGGCAGTCACATCGGGCGTCCCTGGTACGTTATGGCTTTGCTCTGAGTGACCCAGCTGGCTGTGACAGCACGGTTTTGCTGAGAAGCGACCATCCATCAGAAGAGGGATGGGAGCTGCGGTGGGACAAGCCAGGGGTCTGGGAAGGAAAGGGGACCGCTCCCGACGTGTGTGCTCTTCAGAATGGATCCAAAGGCCTCCGGTTTGAAGTCATTAGGCAGAGGGTTGCGTTTCAGTGGTGTCTGATCCAAATGCAAAGCAAAAAGCAAGCGTTATGTGTTGCAATCAAGCGTATGCTGGCAAGAGGAAAAGTCATCATTTAGCCTGGCTGAAATCTGTCAGAAAGGTATTTTGCAAAATACAACTGTTGCACTCAGAGTGGCTTTCACATAAACCCAATTAAATTTATTTTCCTTGAGCAGCTAAGAACTGCCAGCCGCTTCTATTACTGGATGCCGTCTATCTCCAAGCCTCCTTTTTTGCTAGCATGGATAGACAAGAGCCTTCATGTACTGGGCGCTGGATAAACACCATGAAAATATGGTCTCTGCACTAAAGATCGTGCAGCCTGATGCAAGAGACAGTAGGTGTATCTGGACAAACAAATGGGGAATACAGGAAGACAAACATACTAGAAGTGATTTTTTAACAAATAATGTTGGCCTTAGTGGTCCAGCTGTCCTCTAGAGACTAAGGGCAATGTTGTAGGCTGCCTATTAGGCTCCAAGAAGAAAAATAAATCCCTCATTCCTCCTGTATCACTCATGAGCTTTGCTTGTGGTTTCCTTATTTAGTTGAAGAGAACAAAACCTTGGAAGAAGCAGTGGGGTATTTCCACTGTTTCTCAAAATGTCTGAATCACGCAAGGGCAGATGTTTAGGCAGCATAAAGCTAATGCAGCTCTGCTAAAGCTTATAGAGGAGGAATCGGGCAGTAGTTTTCTCTGAAAAGTTCTGGGATGTGGTTATCTATGTAGCAGTGTTGTTAACATGTAAAACAGAAGCAAGGAGAAGGTTTGCATGTAGAGGTGGGTGTGTGATACTATGTGAATTCAATTAAAGCATCAGCCAGCTTTGAGGGGAAAAAAAACCCAGAGGCTTTTGTTTCAGTAGTAGAGTCATATCTACAAGAGGTAGGTCGGGGTGTCTGTTGGTTTCAACCACACAGGTTTCCATTACATGTAGACCTACCACGGTTCAGCAAGAATTGCTGAATACTGATGAATTTTGCCAGAGCGTGGAGTTGCCAGTGTGTGTGTCCCTGACGGGTGATGGGGATGAAGGAGGGAAGGTCAGCCCTTCAGAGCCACTTCTGCGATCACATCCCTAATCTGTGCACTGCTTGTGTTTGGGGAGTACACTGCTCAGTGCTCTCTGGCTGTAAACTAAGATTTTGTGTCCTTTTTATCCTCTGCACATTGGGTTGCCAAGAGAGGGTTTCCATTCTAGGTACAGTCAGTTACTTCCCAAGTATTTTGAATTGGCAAAGACTTTTTTTATTGAAATTGAATTGTTCTGTAGAAATGTGTTGCTTTCAGCAAAGCTTTTGCTGCAAGCCAGGAGGGCTCCCGCAGGCCCAGGCTGCCGGGCACCTGGGCTCCCTAACTTCTTGTTTTCTGGGATTGATGGAAGCTCAGCCTCCTCTTGCAAGAGAATAACTATGAAGTGCTTGCTCAGGAGCGTGCTGCTCAGTTCCCAGTTGTCCTGGTGAGTTGCTCCCTGCCTGCAAAAGCAGCAGGCTGAGGGCAAGCAGCTGCCCTCAGTGGCTGGTTGCCCAAGCAGACAGCTGCCAGTGGGTGGTGTCTGAATCACACACCTTCTTAAGCCAGGATAGATAGGTGATCTGAAGGTGTTCTGCTGCTTTCTGGCTCACAGGGATGAGTTGATGGTGGTGAAAATTGTGTCACTACCAGAAATAGCAAAAATTTTAAAAATCCAGAAGGCACAGCTGACACGTCAGTTCAGTCTATTCAAGTGTATTTCAGAAATGAAGAAAATTTGTGGAATAGATTCAGTCACCTGCAAAGGATGAAGTCGCATGGAGGATGCTGAGGGATGAATGTTCATTAATGATTTAAAAGGGAAGTGGCTGTGAAAGGCAGTATCAGAAATCCTCACAAGCAAGTAAGAGCAGTCAAGTTAATGTTTGCAGCTCTTCAGAAGCATTGCTTGGATGTCTCTTCAAAATAGCCTGAATGCATTAAGGGAGGGCTCTGCCATCCTTTTTTCTGAGTAGACGCCCGAAAATAAATCCAAGATGGATTTTCTTGTGATGCATGTTAAATGAGGAAACAGAGCCAAGAATAGCTAAAAGACTTGAATGCTCAAGAGTTAAAAGTCATCAATTCAGCGGCAAGGTTAGATGAGCTTAATGTGTATAAATCAGCAAGAACTTCAGGAGGGAACCTAAAAAGAAATGAGAAGCTTTATTCTCTTGGACATTAAACATCACATCTAATTATTTGGTAACTCGCAGGGTGATCTCTGCATGGGGCTGCACATGTGCTTCTCTGCACGTGTGTGCTTGTCTGCAAGTGTGATGTGGAACTGCCAAAGCATTTGTAAATGCAGATAAACTAACTCCAGATCAAATTTATTCCATAAACAGCTCTTCAGAGACACTCACCTTTGCATAGATTCATTTGGTGGGTTGTTTTCAAAGTCACATTAGCTTATCTGACTGAGATGATTGCAGCTCTCCTCTGTGCCCAAGGGAGTCACTTAGCTGGGAATCAGACAACCTCTAGCCCTAAAACTATGAAAGGCAGAAATGAATACCATTGGTTTTGGTGGATCTCTATTAGCAAAGCGGCTGTTCAGCTTCTGCAGGATCCTAAGCACTGTATTTAAAGCCTCAAAGTAACTTCCTTACTTCTAATCATATCTTTTATTCATCTTCAGCCTTCATCTTCTGCCTTGCCTTTTGCAGTCTCATATGAAATGTTTAAGAACAGTTTAAAGAAAAATAATACATTGGATTTTTCTGGGTCAGGGGAAGACTAGCCTGTTCTTAGTGCTTGATCCTTTTCGGAAAGAAAAATCCTATTGCTGTCTTTCCGCAGCTGAGCCATTTGAAAAACTCTCACCAGCTGAACACAAACCGTGTCTGGGTGTTTTGTCTTCCTTATCTTTTGTCTGTGTCTCAGTGCCACCAATGAAAGGAAGAGAGAAACGGAGCAGCTTCTCACGCTGACATTGACATAACTTGGCACTTGCTGGAGATTAAAGCGAATATGACAAGATCTTTATTTCTGAGGCAGTCACAAGGATCTGAAGTGCTGACTTCTGTCAATATGGCAATAGCAAGCCTCTCTGCCTCTCCCTTCCGTGAGTGCTGTTGCTATGAGAAAAGCAAGAGGCAGAGATGAGACAAGCCATGATTTAACCCTTCAAATATTCTAGGCTTTATCAGTATGCCAGTGGCTGGGGATAAAATGAAGAGAGAAAAAAATAAAGTGAGGCAACACTACCACGGGCTTATAACAATACAACCATGAATTGTGCAGCTGCATTTGTCCAACACGTGCAAAAAAGATACTGGTGCATAGGAACAGACATGTAATGCATAGGGCACCGCCTTCCTTGGTTCCAAACCAGTATAAAATTTTTAACCTAACAGGGGTTATTCTGACTTAAAGCAATTGAGAATTTGATGTCCTGCTTTTCACACTTGCTCCTGCTGTGAGATATCTGATTGCGAACACACATAGTATGGTCTTATAAGTTTACTGAAAATGAATGAGTTCCTTATGAAATCTTAGGCCTCTCCACCAGGCTGAGGTAGCCCTCTGTGGGGGGAAACTGTCTCTTCCAGCTTTTTCCAGTCTGCAAAGGTGTGGCCTCCATTTCCCTCAGCCCAGGCACATTTTCTCATTCTGCCTCTGGGCTGCTGCAGAGAAACCCCCACAGGGAAGAGGGCACACACAGTTTAAGTGGATCAGGTTCAGCTTAGTCAGCCCAGGCTTGGACAAAGCAAAAGTTAGTTCCTGCTTGAAGCAGTTTTGATCCTGTTTTGAGTCTCTTTCCTAAAGGCTAAAAAATGTCTAAGTTGTCTGCTTGGGTTGAAAGTGGCATGAATCATCAGGGAAACCCAGGAGGAAGTACCTGAAATTTTCTATCCTGGCAAACACAGACAAGTGAACTAGAAGCAGGAACAGGAAGATTAAACTCCCAGTCCTTGACCTCTTTCTGCTCCCAGTTCGTTTGATGCAGGGCCTTTCATTTACCCAGATGTCTCTTCAAAATGGATCAATTGATCTTGTAGTCCCTCTCAGTGAGCTCCCACGGCTTAACTCAACACTTTCATGGGACTTGAAGCTCTCAGGTGGAGAGTCCTCCAGAAATGCTAAGCCTCGTTGAAGCTGGTAGAAGAACACGAGCCAACAATGTGCCCTTGCTGCAAAGAAGGCTAATGGTATCCTGGGCTGTATTTGACAAAGTTTTGTCAGCATGTCAAGGGAGGTGATCTCTCCCCTCTACTCAGCACTCGTGAGGCCACACCTGGAGTGCCGTGTCCAATTCTGGGCTCCTCAATACAAGAGAGACATGGTCATACTGGAGATCTCGAGTCCAGCAAAGGACTATGAAGATGATAAAGGGACCGGAGCATCTCTCATGTGAGGAAAGGCTGAGCGAGCTGGGACCGTTCAGCCCGGAGAAGAAAAGGCTCAGGGGGATTTTACCAATGTTTATAAATACCTGGAGAGGCAAGGGCAAAGAGGACAGAGCCAGGTTTATTGTGTACTTTGACTTTTTGCATTACTCCTTGAAGCAACTGCTCCCTATTTCTTTGGGGCAGGCTGGTACCGTCCTTGGGAGCAGGTTTAGCAGAGGGTCTGTCTGGATTATTCAGTCTTTTGGAGATAATCCTTCTAGTCGCAGGTGAAGTATTACTGCAGCATGGCAAGTGTGCATTACTACTGGTGATCGTTCTGTGCGTTTGCTTCTTTGGCCAATACGTGGATACTTGACTTGGGGGGAAAGCTTAGTTGCTGGGTTGTTGTGTTGGGAGGGTGGACTGGTGTTTTGAAGTGTGTGCTTTCTGCAAAGGTTTCTGAGAAGCGGAATTCAATTAGATTTGTAAAATTGCACGAGAAACCTCACAGTAATTACTGAGAAGACTTTGGTCAACTGATCTCAGTATAAGTGATGTTTCTGAGTTGAAAACAGTGAAAACAATGAGCAATGAGTTGATGGTAGTGGGCAGAAGAGAAGGATGACAGGCCAAGTAGGGACCAGCAAGCAGTGTGTTAGCTGTGCCTCATGCTCTTGAGTATGGCCTGTGCTGCAGGGGCAGGAAGGTGGAGGGGAGTGTTCCCATGCTGGGTCCCACTTGTGACTGGGGGAGATCCTGCTGCTGCTGGGGTGGGCCGGGTGGGACTGTCCTATGGCTCTGGACCAGAGTGCCCCCCGACATGCATGTCATCTGCTTCAGGCACTCAGTGAAGGCAGGGGCTTCCTGAACTTCCCTCCTTGCGTTCAAATGCCAAATGGCACTTGGGTTCACAACTGGGTTTCCTCTGGTGTCTTTGGAGGACCTTTCCCCAGCCTGGCTTGCCGTGGCGTGTGGTATCTGTTGATACAGTAGGAAAAGCCAGACTTCTAAAACTCCAGTATGTTGTTGCTATTTCGCTCGTCTAGGGCTTGTTTACTGCTTCACTTTTTGGTGGTAAGACTCAATTATTGTCAGTCGTGGTCAGTTTTGGGTGAAAGCACAGGCCCCTTGTGTAAGGCTGGAGGAAGAGAAGGCAAGCGGGGCGGAGGATTTTGCTGTTCTTGCCTCCGTGCCTGTCGCTGTTTCAGGAAGGGCACGGGGAGGAGCAGGTTGTGTGGTGGTTGAGCTGTCGGGGAGCAATGCCTTGGCAGTCCCCCCGTGGAGCCTGCAGAAGAGTCCCTTGTCGTGCTTGGGTAGCCGGGCTGCTTGTCGTGATCCCCCAGTCACTTGCGAGGGCTTTTCCAAAGGCTTATGGCGAGAGCCAGGACCGTCTCTGAAACAGNTTGAGTATGGCCTGTGCTGCAGGGGCAGGAAGGTGGAGGGGAGTGTTCCCATGCTGGGTCCCACTTGTGACTGGGGGAGATCCTGCTGCTGCTGGGGTGGGCCGGGTGGGACTGTCCTATGGCTCTGGACCAGAGTGCCCCCCGACATGCATGTCATCTGCTTCAGGCACTCAGTGAAGGCAGGGGCTTCCTGAACTTCCCTCCTTGCGTTCAAATGCCAAATGGCACTTGGGTTCACAACTGGGTTTCCTCTGGTGTCTTTGGAGGACCTTTCCCCAGCCTGGCTTGCCGTGGCGTGTGGTATCTGTTGATACAGTAGGAAAAGCCAGACTTCTAAAACTCCAGTATGTTGTTGCTATTTCGCTCGTCTAGGGCTTGTTTACTGCTTCACTTTTTGGTGGTAAGACTCAATTATTGTCAGTCGTGGTCAGTTTTGGGTGAAAGCACAGGCCCCTTGTGTAAGGCTGGAGGAAGAGAAGGCAAGCGGGGCGGAGGATTTTGCTGTTCCTGCCTCCGTGCCTGTCGCTGTTTCAGGAAGGGCACGGGGAGGAGCAGGTTGTGTGGTGGTTGAGCTGTCGGGGAGCAATGCCTTGGCAGTCCCCCCGCGGAGCCTGCAGAAGAGTCCCTTGTCGTGCTTGGGTAGCCGGGCTGCTTGTCGTGATCCCCCAGTCACTTGCGAGGGCTTTTCCAAAGGCTTATGGCGAGAGCCAGGACCATCTCTGAAACAGCCCAAGGGATCGGACGGAGGTTGGCAGCGTGGGGAAATTTGTGGGAGAAACCTCAGTGTGACATCGAACAGAAGGGGGCGGCGCTGCCGCTTTCCCAAATCTTTTGTTAGATTTGACCAAATTTACCAAATTTTGTGTCTGTTTTATGCACTCGTGTGTTAGGCTCCCGTAGCCAGTGGCACCGAGGCTGAGGCGGGGGTGACTTGTGTGTGACACAGAGGAGAAGGGATGCCACCTGCCAGGTCCTTCCCTTGTCTCGTGACCGGTGGGGAAGGACCGGCCTTTGGGCAGTTGGGGCTTGTGGGTACTTTGTGTGTGTTTCTCCAGGTGGGCTCTGCGGTTTGTAGAGGGGAGTTCAAGCTTCATCCCTGCCCTGCACCAGAGGTCTTGAACAGAGAGGTTCTTCCTCACGCCCCTGCTTCCCTGGCACGTCTGGGTAGACCTTGTCCCATGTCACCGTGCTCATTAGCATGCGGAAGCCCATTGTCTGCGGCGTTTCCCAGCAGCCTTTGCTCCCTGGCGCATCATAGTGGGCCTGGGCTGGCAGTTGCCCGCGCTCCTGGAGCGACTGCGGAGGTGGGAGGAGGCGAGAGAGGTGGCTCTCCGGTTCCCCGACCCAGGAGGAGCACTTCCACGCCTTCCACGTGTCCTGTGGCATCCCCAGTGCGGCGTCGGCGTCTCCGCGTGGCCTCGGTAGCCTTGCTGCGTCGGGAAGGGCAGAGGAACAGCTGCCCCAAGCAAGTTGGGGTCCAGCTGCCCACCAGGGACTGGCAAGTGGCAGAGGAGAGAGGCTGCAGCCGCTGAGCTCGCAGCCCCAGAGGGTCCATCAACTGGTTCTCCCTGTGCCTTGGTGGAGCGTGAGCGGAAGGCCGGCGAGGATGGCCAGCCACCCCTCAGGTGGAGATGCAGGAGGAGGAGGCTTCTCGCTGGTCTGTGTGGACAGGACAAGCCCTGTAGAGCGAAGGCAGATGGCCCGGCGCAAACAGATGCCCCGGCGCAAGCAGATTCCCTGGAGCAGACAGATCCAACGGCGCAGGCAGATCTCCCGTCGAAGGAAACGCCGTTTGCACAGCCTGATAATTCTAACTTCGTTTTGACTTGTGTTTGTCTAGTTCTCTCATGTTTGTAATTTCACCTTTAAAAAAAAACTAGTTCTCTTGCTGTCGTGTTCCACACAAGAATTTTAAAACTCGCCTCTGTCGTGTTTTTTGAAAGTAAATGGCAAGTCTACCTACCACTTGGCTATTGCTTGTGTTGGGCACCAAAACTGCTTGGGTTTTGGTGATGAAACTAGATGATTGCCAGTCATACTTGGTTTTGGTTGGTAACAGGTGCAACCTTCAGAGAATGCCTGTTGATGCTGTTTTTGCTGTTGGAGGGAACACTGGGGAAAGCCACCGTCCCAACAGTCCCTAATGATCCCCCTTCCAGTTGTGTCCATGAAGGAGAACAGGTTAGGAGAGGTAGGTGGAAGGGAAATAATTCCCCCTTGAGAAGAATTTTTCTGGGGGATTGTGCCATCAGGGCAGTATGGTTCTGTCAGAAGGGATGGAGATTAGGGCTCCTAGTAACATTTGTTTTAAGAACAATAATGATATTTATAATTGGTTTGATGAGCTGCAAACCTCTCTCAAAGCTTGAGGTGCAAAGCTGAGTGTTTCTCCTTAAAATACCTGCCACTCCTGCACACCTCCAAGCAGATGTTGTGGTTCCATGTGTTTTGTGGCAGCTTGCAGGCTCCAGCTGAGCTACATGTGTCCTCTCTGGATGTGTTTCTTGCTCGTTTCCTTCCTCTGTCCAGCTGGCAGTGGAATTGGAAGCACATGTCTGCCTTGGGGCAGAGCATGTAGTGAAAGTGCAAGGCTTGGGTGGCAACATGTGACTGCTGGTGTGCCCTGTCTGTTTCTGGGCTTAGAATCATAGAATGTGTTGGGTTGGAAGGGACTTTTAAAGGTCATCTAGTCCAACCTCCCTGCAGTAAGCAGGGATATCTTCAACTAGATCAGGTTGCTCAGAGCCTCATCAAGCCTGGCCTTGAATGTCTTCATCCAGAGGCTTGCCTGCCTCTGTGTGTGTCTCTGGAGAAAGATGTGCCCCAGGTGCCTTGCAGCTCCAGGCTGGTTTTGGGGTCCCTTTTGCCAGTTGTATATTGCTGAGTCAGAGAGATATGAAAGGTTTTGAAGAAGAGTAGGTCTGCAGGCTCGGGTCAAAGTGGCCTCTCAGTACAAATACTTGCGGAAGGAAAGAGGGAGGGTGGGCATGTGCTTGTGTACGCAGGTCCTCAGTCTTTGCAAACAAGCCCGCCAGCCGCCTTATTTTCAATAGCATGCCCTAAAACTTTTTCTTGGCTTCTTCACAACTTGGATGTCCTGTGAGGCTTGCTTTTTTTGAAATCTTAGGCCCGTCTATGACTTCTGTATTGGACTTGCCTTTTGTTTGATGCTTGTGCTCCAAGCAAAAATTGAGGCACAAACCAGTAGGAAAAATGTAGAGCTGTCCATATGGATGCTCTGTGAATATAGCTGAGGAACTGGGACTTCTGTTCCGATTTTTAAAGTGCTCAAGGAACTTTAGTTGTTGACACAGTGTTAGTGACCCTGTTTCTACTTGCTGTTACATTTTGGGTTTTTTTTCTCTAAGCCTGGCATTCCCTGGAGTTGATTTCAACTTGTGGCATCCCTGCTGTTGTGGTTGGTGAAGTAGTGTGGTGATTTCTTGGAGACAGTGATAGTAGTTCAGCCCTGCTTGAATAACGGGTCTAGCTGGACTTTAGTAAGGCCTTTGACATAGTTTCTTGGAAGATCCTCATAGAGAAGCTGTTGATGTATGGGCTGGATGAGCAGACAGTGAGGAGAATTGGAAATGGGCTGAATGTCCATGCCCAGAGGGTGGTGATTGTCAGTGCAAAGTCTATTTGGAGGCCAGTAACTAGCAGCGTAGCCCAGCGGTCAATACTATGTCCAGCCTTTCCTTAATGATCTAGATGACAGGGCAGAGTGGACCCTTTGCAAGTGTGCTGATGATGCCATACTGGGAAGAGTGGCTGATACACTAGAGGGTCATGCTGCCATCCAGAGGGACCTCAACAGCCTGGAGAAATGGGCCAACAGGAACCTCATAGAGTTCAACAAGTGCATGAAGTGCAAAGTCCTGCACCAGGGGAGGAACAAGTGCAGACACCAGCATATGGTTTCCAACTGGAAAGCAGCTTGGCAGAAAAGCTCCTTTGTGTCCTGGTGGACACCAAGTTGAACATGAGCCAGCAGTGTGCCCTTGCAGCAAAGCGACCAATGGTAGCCTGGGCTGTATTAGACCAAGTATTGCCAGCAGGTCAAGGGAGATGATTGTTCCCCTTTTTATTCAGTGCTGGTGAGGCCACACCTGGAGTGCTGCATCCATGAATGTGGTCAAGGGACTGGAGCATCTCTTCTANTGAGGCCACACCTTGAGTGCTGCATCCATGAATGTGGTCAAGGGACTGGAGCATCTCTTCTATGAGACAAGGCTGAGAGAGCTGAGACTGTTTAGCCTGAAGAAAAGGCTCGGGGGGGAATCTTATCATCTTATTATTATGAAAATACCTGAAGGGGGGAGGGTGCAAACAGGACGGAGCCAGGGTCTTTTCTGTGGTGCCCAGTGCCCGGACCAGAGGCAGTGTGCACAACTGGAATGCAGGAGGTTCACTATGAACATTAGGAAATGTTTTTTTTCCTTGTGAGGGTGACTGAACACTGGCACAGGTTGCTCAGGAAGGTTGTGGAGTCTCCATCTTTGGAGATGTTCAAAAGCCGTCTGGACATAGTCCTGGGCAACTGTCTCTGGGTGGCCCTTTTTGAGCAGGGGGCATGGACCAAATGACCTCCATAGGTCTCTTCCAACCTCAGCCGTGCTGTGATTCAGTGAACATCAGGATTTCGTCAATATAAATGGAAAAATTCATCACACTCTCCATATCTTACCTGTTTTCACCCTGTTTCCACCCTTGCTGGCTTGGGCTGGACTGCCAGTTGATGTGAGTCAGCATAGTTCCACTTAACTGCAATTAACATTCAGAGTTAAGCTGAGTAATTGTTGCCAACAGTCTGGTCCTTCTCTGTCAGACAGCCGGAGGGTTCAGCATGCACTTGCTCACCTCTGAAGCAGGAAAGCTGCAACTACACAAGGAAAGCACTTAGCGAAGGTACCAAAGAAATCCATCCTCCCCCTTTTTCAGAGGACTCGATTCTGGTTCTTTATTTCTGGAAACTAGTTTTCCTATCAATTATTGACGATCATCATCTTGTTGGTTAAATAGTTTCTAGCACAGATTGTTTATGCTTAAGGGCTACTGCAAAGTCCCATTCAGCAAGTTTTTACATCACTATTTGCCAGAAGCACCAATGTATTCTACAAGAAAGCCCCCACTGTGAGCACGTGCACTTCTGCTATCACTATTAGCAAGAAAATGTTGAATTTAGTTAACTTTTGGTTTGACACTGCACAGCTGATTCTACCATTGGTGTCAACGTTGCAAAGGTTGAGAGGAATCGGTTATCATATCTGATATCTCCATGAGTTTACTGATGAGTTTGCATTTACTCCGTGTGTAAATGGAGGCCAGATGCTGCTCCACGAATGTAATTCCATTTCTATAATACTGGGGGATTCGCTCTGCAGGGCTGACTCCCAGGGAACAAGGTGGGTAGTTAAAGGTGAGGGAGCCCAATATCTCCCCCTACCTGAGCTTTCTGGTTTTGTGTGGGAGCCCAGGGAGTTTCTGCAGGGGGTATAAGAGTGAGATCTTTGAGTTTTTCAGTTGTGTTGTGCGTGTCAGCTGAAGATGGAGTAAATGTGAGTGCAAGACTCCCACGATGATGCTCTGTGTTGCAGTAAGAGCAGGATCTCTGAGCAGCTGTGCACAGGAGGGTCACCTTCAGCTGTTTGGGCAACAGTTGCTGCTCCAAGGGCCACTGTGGTCTCCTCCAAAGCATGGGCCTGGGTGGGCCTGGTCAATGAAAGGGCCACAGTGCTGCAGAGAAAACAAAAATTCGGCATACCTGGGGACCGATCCTGAAGCCTCTTCTCAAGCAAGTAAGCTGTAACGTAACTTCACTGCCATAGGTTTGTGTGTGGGCATTGCAAGTTCAGTAAAAATTAGGTGATTAGATGTTAGATGATATTTAAGTATGTGCATCTGTCTATTCAAAGGAAGATGGAGGGATGCAGACCTCAATCCAGAACGTGACCTATAGCATACCTGGGAGCACCTGCTGTGCTGACAGTGGTGCACATGTCAGGGACTGGTGGCCCGTTTGTCCCCAGTTCCTCCTTGCAGTGATTTCATGCTGGCTCTGAGTCCAGGTTGCTCTGTGTTGCTCAAGTTTTAGAAGGTTAGATGTGATGCAATGAAAGGTGTTACAGGCGCCAAAGTGGGATAACAAGTAGTCACGGCCTGTTAAGGGCACTGGTTTCCAAATGTCTTGCAAGCAAGGCTGCTCTTTGACTGAAATAAGAAGCAGATCTTGCCGTTGATGTGGTCACCAGGGTGTGCACAGCAGTCTGCACAGCCTTATCAGTTCTCCACCAGCAGTGTTGGCTGAGTAATGTGTGTTTTCACTACAGATACTATTCTGTGTCTGCCTTGCGGTATGTCTTATGACTTTTAATTTCAGTTTTCCCTGGGAGTAGTCGGGCAACTATTGTTACCCAGTATTTGTCAGATTATAGCTGCTGCATGTGTGTTTCTTTCAGTCATATTGATCTGACCTGTTGCCAGTTAAAGACAGAAATGCATTTCTTAATACGTTTTTCTTTCCTCCAAGGAATGGGCTGCTTTTAAGCAGAAAATAGTTACATTTCTTAGCAGTTTTCCTGTGGGGTTAAGATAGGGCAGTACATGAGGCCAGGACCTCTCTTGACCCTGTAAATGCTTCCTGTAGCACATCTCATTTCATGTAGCACCAGATCAGGACTGCATCAGCAATAGGTCATGGCTTTTTGTTGATAGACCAGGGTGGAGGCCAGCTGTTAAGGATGCCCCAGCAGACCTAGGCTGAGAAACCCCAGAGGACCCAGGCTGAGGATGCCCCAGCAGGCTGAGGTTAAGGGGGTGTTATTTGGCCATGAACTGAGCTGTATACAGGCGCTTCCTGTCCCATGGGCAGAGGACTTTGATCTTCTGGGTCATCGAGTCACCAAGAGTAGTGATTGCTGAAATTACTTCATTAAATCATCTAGAAGTCTGGCTTCTACTCCTTTCTTTCTTGAGTCCAGAAGTTGGTAACCCCGTATCTGGCTCACGGCTGTTCCTGCTTGGTGTCCCTTGTGGTAGAGCTGCTGCCATGTCAACCACCAAGACATGCTGTCCCTCCCGTTGTGCCTCCCTCTGTGCCATGTTCGCTCCTGGCAGGGTGCTGGCCTTGGCTGCAGAAGGCCTGCTTGCTTTGCCCACCTTGACCTGGGGGAAGGCAAATATTTTATTTTATTTTATTTTATTTTATTTTATTTTATTTTATTTTATTTTATTTTATTTTATTTTATTTTTCATTTAAAAGCTATCCAGAGGATAGCTGCAGAGGAGGCCGTCTTCTACACCAGTACTTACACATGTGTAAGCATGCTGATCAGCTGAAACATTAAAGCTAAAGCTGAGTGCTACATCCTTTAATGAAATGGCCAGTGTATACTTCAGCACATCTGCAGTTGCAGGTGGGGGTGAAGTAGTTCTCATCATTATGTCCAGTTGTTAGGGTACAGTTAGACACTGGAGATATCTTTTTCATGTATAATTTATTAGGTAAATGGTCCTGTAATACTCTGTGCTAAAGAGGGAAGTGAAAAGCAACTGAGTGAGGCCACCATTTCTGGATGTTACTAGTGGCGGCTGCTATTAGTCAGAATTAGAAACTGTAAAGGACCTATAACCTTTTACAAGTACTCAGCAAAACGCTAAGTTACTGATGGTCAGTTAAAAGCAGTTTGCTGTTCAATAGTGGTTTGTGATTATTTTCAGACACAGATGAGTGAGGAGTTACCTGGGGCAACTTGCAGTTGTCCAGCCACAACTGAAGCAGCCTGCGGTAAAGACGAATACAGGGAGACTCACACATCAGAGGAGGTCAGTAGATGACAGGGGACTTGCCCAGGGCCTGAAAGAGGAGGTCAGGGTGGATGTGGGGGTATTATGAAACAGCGGATGTCAAGGGGATAAAACAAAGGATTAAAACGAAAGGAGTCAAGCATGAGAGAGCAATGGCCACGTGGAGATGCAGCCAAGATGCTGAAGTGCAATAACATGAGCCAAGCATCAATGAAAAGCAGCCAGGAGAAGGAGATAGCTAAAAGAACAGCCAGCAGCTAGGTTTATTTCAAGTCTCTTGGCATGCATGAGACATCCCCTTCAGGTATGCCTGATATCCAGAGGACATGACAGCTTTAGCTGTAGCTCTTTTGTCTCCAACTGTTGTGATTTATGTGCTCGGTTCTCTGGGCTGGTGGCTCACCTGCCATTAAGAGGGCAATGCATTGCAGGATTTTTAGGGTAAATCATTTTTCAGCCAACGTAACCCACCAATTCCCAAGATTTCAAGACAGTTGGATGAAGTGGTGAAGATACCATTCTTCTGCTGGTGGCTGCTTTGCTCACCAGGAGTCCTTGAGAAGAAAATTTCATCTTTCTTCTACTTAGCGCTGTGCTAGCAAGCACTTGTGAGCAGACTGTAATTCACAGAGCGATGGGGCAGAAACTGATGCAGCCTGCTCTGAGGCCCAGGAGCACTCCCAGCTCCAGGGGCTGTGTTTCATCATTGGTCTCCCTGGGCAGGCTATTAGCAGTGGGGATTTGCCACCAGTTTTTGCCACTGCAACAATGAGGGTTTGCCACCTCTTGGCTCCTTAATACACATAAAACGGAGATGTGCAGCTTCGCATCCAGTTTTTGGGGTGAGAAGCGAGAGGCATAAGCAGCAAACGGTACACAAACCCAACTCCCTTTCTGCCACGTGCCAGGGTTTCATGAGCCCCAGGTCTTTTCCATAAGATGTCCTACAGCTGCACACTGGAGCTTGGGAAGCCTAAAACTCTACATCCTAATTTAGCCAGGCTGTCTATTGAGACATACCGGACCATCAGCAGCCTCAATAGTTTTTCGTGGCTGTGACTGTCTTTGGGGATTGCTTCATGTCTTGGGGTTTTTACCAGAGCTTGCGGAAGTGAAGTAGCCAACACCAGGTGAAAAGTGGTGGGAGGGGGATGATTCATTTCTGGGTTCCTTTGCAGCTCACAGCCCAAACGCCTCCCCGATGGGCTGGGCTTGGCGCAGCGGGGTTTGTGGTCATTTCAGAGCATTCATTTGCAAGTGCTGATACTGTCCGGTTATATTTTAGGTGTCTCATTTTACCAAAAAAATGAAAGGATTTTGGTTATGGTGATGAATACAAAGACAGAGGTGGAGCCTCAGGGAGTATGCAGCCATGAGCACCTGGTTGCACAGGGACAGAGGCTGCAGGCAGGTTTGGATCTTACACCGAGCTGGGTCGATGGCAGGTCTGCCCGCCCTGTGTGCTGCTATCGCTGTTCCCTGCCTATGAAGAGAAGAGCAGGGTGTGAAAAATTAATATAATAGGACACAGAAATAAAAAGTTGTGATTGTGGTTATTTCATTGCCATGGTAAAATAAAGCAAGGACATCTGATAGTTTTTTGTTTGTTTGTTTTTTAAATTGTGGCACATATTACCAAAATAGAGTTTAGGTTCCTGGTAGCTTTTTGAGTCATGTAGCCTGTGGTTAGATACCATGTTGGTAATGGCTTAATAGTGTTTTTCATTAAAACGTATGTTCATCTACAAAGCAATCTATCTACGTTGTACAGCATGCAAAAGGTTAAAGTAATAAACCTTAGCCTCAGGCAGGTTTTAAGGTTGTGTTGGAGGAGGACTCCTCAAGTTCTTAAATGCCTGCTTGGAGTGGCCTCCACTTTAGGACCACTTTGAGGCTTAGAGAAGTCCTACATATTGAAAGAGGAGGCTGTGCCCTTATGTGGGGTTACAAAACTCCCAGTTATTCTTCTGAAGGTATCTGTTTATTTGCAGTGCCGAAAGACGGATTTATTCTTTCCTCTGTGCTTTCAGAAGAAGCCCTTGTGCCCTTTAAAAACTCAGTAGGAGTTTGTGGTTAATTTACGGAATCAACAGAGATGGAAACCTGAGCAGTTCAGTGCATCTGTTCTCACTGGAATGACTTCTGGTTTTGACTCATGGGGCTTTGTTCCCAAACACAAGGAATGTTTTGTTCCAGTAACATACTCGAATGCAGCAACAGGGGGTGCACATGCGGCTGGTGCCACGCTTCAGCAGATGGGGCAGTAACTTCATAAAGCGGCTACCTCAATAACTGGTAGTCTTTAGGATATATGGCCCTTCTGGGAGTGCTTACAGATTTACATATCAAAAAGAGTATTGCATAGGGTCCTTTTAATGCTTTTGAACTACAATATACAGTTGTCCATTTCTAAATTATTTAATTACAGGTTAATGAAGTAAGGGACTTGGATACAGTGTTACATGCAGAAATACATGTCTCTCTTACGGATGCTGAGGATAGTTTTCCATTTTCAAAGGTATTCACATATTCAGGACTCAAATCACCATTATCCATGCCTTGAGAGTAGGGCAGAATCTTGTCATAATATTACATTATAATCCTTCCAAAGATAATGAGGTGACTCTTGTTGCATTTCAAAACAGTGTGACCAAGATGAGGATTTGATCAAGCAGCAACACTCTTCCAGAAGTACTGAGGTACTTGCAGCTATTTGATATTGGGCTATTTTGGCCCTCAACTGAGAAATAAATAGGTCAGGCAGGGTCTTTGAAAGGAATTTAATAGATACATCTCACACTTGCTGAGAAGCATGAAGCTCTCCTGCTAAAATGAAATTGGATTCATGAAAGGTCACAGTTATCTTTTAAAGTAAGTTTTTACATGTCTGCAGAGCAAATGTTGCACTAAATATAAGGGTAGAGTCTCTGTTTTATTGCTCCAAGTTTTCTTTCTTCCTCCAAATTACAATATAGCTTCCTCCAAGCTAAGCAGCCAGCCTGCTAGATAGGACTTTTTGCTTTATTGCTATATAGTGACATACCAAACTCGTAAGGCATCAAGCATTAATTACAAAAACCATGAACTGCCAAAAAAAAAGGAAAATAAGTTTTTAAAATTATTTTGTTGGTGACTTTTAAGTCCTGATGAAAGTTTTTCAGAAACTATTGTGACATGGATAACAATCCCAAGTTGGCTTTACTCTAAAGCTAATTTTGCCTTTATAAGCAAAATCACTTAAAATTTGGGAAAGGGTCTGAAAAGGACCTCACATATCTTTAAGTATATGTAGATATCTATGTAGATGTCCATGCATATATATGTATCTATCTACATTTACATACAGATGTATGAAGCATTTATAGCTATATTTTGCTCCATCCTAAACTTCCAGCAGAAGTGCCTTCCCACTGAATGTGGTGTCGCACAAACAGGTGATGTCGCATGTGGCACAATGGACGGGGTGGAAACCTCTGGTGGAGAGAAGAGTTTAAATGCCCCCTTGGGGCTGGCAGCTAAACCAAAACAAAACTTTCCCCCTGCCTGATAAAACGGATCTGCTTTAGGAGGTGTCCACCCTTCCCCTTGAAGCTCCTTGCCCTCCTCAGCACCATACAGTGCCGAATTACAGTGCCCTCCGAAGTGCGGTTTGCATGCTGCTGCGGTAACAAGAATTGCCAGGCCAGTCGCCATTTCAGACCCCTTCTCTAACCCAGCTATGCTGGATACTATCACTGAGGGGACTCTGCAGCCCCCTCAGGGCCATGGGATCTGCAGGCTGCTGCGGCCCTTGTTGCTGTGGGCTTGCTGTTATAGAATCATAGAATCATAGAATGGTTTGGGTTGGAAGGGACCTTAAAGATCATCCAGTTCCACCCCCCCTGCCATGGGCAGGGACACCTCCCACTAGACCAGGCTGCTCAAAGCCCCATCCAGCCTGGCCTTGAACACCTCCAGGGATGGGGCATCCACAGCTTCCCTGGGCAACCTGTTCCAGTGCTCACCACCTTACAGTTCCCCGTGTCCCGCTCCTGGCTGACTCGGAGGTGACACTGCCCCAGCAAGCCCCCTTCTGGCTGCCCTTCAGTGGCACCAAGTGCAGCACCATCCACGCCTGGGGTTCACTAAAGAAGTTAAATTGGAAGAATTGCAGAATTGGAAAGTCCCGCTTTCTCGATAGGGTTGTGGGGCACCCCTGCCCCTATTACTACCTTTTGTATATCTCAGCTAACTTGTTGTGGGCTGATGTATGAACCCCCAGCTACCTCCTTCCTGGGCCATGATCTTAAAAGCTCATGAAGAGGAGCAGGGACTGCCTTACACTCCCTGACTCAACCTTTCACAGCCTACAGCCCAGACCGTGGTGTCAGGACACTGCCCAGCCATGTCATGTCAATACAGCTGCAGCAAGGACCAGCTTCGCTCTAGGTTAGGGGACATTTTGCTTTGAGAGCGGCACACAGTGACTGCAGCATGGTGACACTCTGCCCCTTGTCAGGGGCTCCTGCCAAGCGGAGGTGACCCCAGCTTGCTTTGAGCCTGCAGGCAGTCCTCTGGGCCACTCAGGCTGGGGTAAGTCGTAAATAAGTGATGGTGTTGTTCAGGTCCTATGGAACGTTTGGGTTTGGAAAGCTGGGATAGTCCTTCCTGAATATTGCGATGTACTTGTATTTGGTTAAATCGAGGCCCAGAGGATGTTTGTCATTGAATAACACATCAGAAAGGAATACAGGAAAAATACTCTTTTACAAGTGCAGGACGCGGTCTGTAGCCTGTTACTCTTCTGCTCTGACATTAGCTCCACGCTAAGAAAATGGTTTAAGGGAACTGCCCCGTCCAGCGCCTGCAGGAAGGCCCGGAACAATGGCCAACGCAGGAAGGATGTTGCAGGTGGATACGGCACATTTCTGGCAAGGTGCAGAGCACAAGAGAAGTCACCATGGCTCCAGAGGACGCCAGATGTTTTATGACTTTTCAGTATGTTTTGCAAAGCATCCCGTGGATGATTGCAGAGCTGAGGAATAAAACTAATGGCAGGCTGTGTTAATACAGGGTGGGTTTACGCTGTAAAGGTGGTATTTTGTGGCCTCTTCATTTCAAAGGTGGGAATTAATGGAGGCTGAAGTGAAAAGGGGGTTAGAGATTAGCACTGCTCTTGGGAGAGCAGGACTGAAGGTCGAGGGCAAGACTGAAGAAGAAGGTGATGCAAGTGGTTAGGGAGCTGGGATTTCGAGAGAAGAGGGTGTTTCTTGGGAGCAGTGAACCGACGGGCTCTCTGGGCACAGAAGCTGCTGGGCAGCAGTGGTGGGGACGAGGTGAATCTGTGCCCTAACACAGCTGCTGCTCCCCGGCCCCGTGGTGGAGGGGTGTCGTAGCAGCTGGAGCTTGGGGTCCAAGTCTCCATCCTCCCAGCTGACTCCAGGAGCCTGCTCCAGCCCAACAGAGCTGCTGGAAGCCTCCTTGTATCCCCTCCAGAGCAGCAGTCAATGCAGAATACGGCTCAGGCTTTTGAGTTGTTCATCAGGGAAGAAGGAGGGTATAGCAGAACAGATAATTTACAACCAAGAGGGAAACCAAAAGAACTTTTCAGGCATGTAAGGCCAATAGGAAATCAGATGATGTTAGGATGCCACTGGACAAGGACGCTTTTATCATTCATACAGTGTCGCAGTTCTGCTCGTGGTAAGAGTTCTTTGGTGGGCAGTACGGTACAGTGGATTACTGGGTTTCATTCTCCACAGCTGATATTTAGCTACCCTCTTTCACAGGTATCAAAAATACTTAAGTGTCAGCAAAGTAAATAAAGCCTTACCACAAAGGCTGGGCATGAGCAATGCTAAGCAATGGCTTTTGCTACTAGTATTATGTATCATGTTTAGGAAACTGGTTCCGGAGGTAATTGATGTAGGAGCCTGGAGAGGATGGCCTAATGTGCTGGCCTTTGCCAGTGGGTTATGAGGTTGATGTGATTGTGAATCTGTAGTAAGGTAGCAGGCATGCTGTGCTTCTGAGGGATGAAAAGATCTTGGCTAAATCCCAGCAAGCCAGGAGGAGAGACCCTGGAGCAGATCTCACATGATAAAAATTGAGACCCTTCCTCCTGTTTTTTCAAACGTTTTCTCTGATACAGGCCAACGATGACTTGGAAATAATACATGCACCTTCACTAAGTCTTCGGAATTATTCCTATATTATTTCTGTCTGGTTTAAATTGGTTGAATAGCTATGGGCTCATTCTGCTGTTACTTTGGTGATTGCAAGCTTTCAGATTCACTGCTTATGCCCTGTGTTCACATTTGTATTTGTGACTCTCCCGAAGTTTTACAGGGCATAGCACATCTCCAAAGATTGTTATTCATTATATAAAACCTGCTGAACTGGAATCCAAGTTCTAGCCGTTCTCTGTTGGCCACTATTTATTTTCCATTCATAAACTTTTATCGAGTAACGCCAGGCGGCATTCAGGCAGCGCAACAGCCGGGAGGTGAAGTGAGCCATTCACAAACAAGTCGCAAGCTGAGAGTCACGGGTAGGCACTGGTTGGTGAATCATACTGAGCAGTGAATACATCCTGAACATCAGGATCCTTTCACACTGTGAAGGAAGTGTTGCAGTTTTACTCATTTGATCTGCATATTGCTCTCCGTAGGCTCTCATCCCAACATGTTTCTTTCTACAATAGTTCAGGGATGTGTTATGAAATCTGGGATTCTGTTAAATTCAAGCAAACTTCTTGCTGAGCATGACGTTCAGGATCTTGATTCTGCCATAAGGTATGTCAAGCATACGGCCGTATAGCAGTATACTAAAATGTGAATTTACTTCAAGTTGCAAGAGGAATCCTACACACACATACACAGGGCTCTGCTCAGACAAGGCAGGAGCACGCACACTGCAGCTCTAAGTGGAAAGGAGACTACAGCTCTGTAGGCTTTTCCTGTCACCTCTGCAGCCTTATAAGCGCATTTGTGGGTGGAAGTGCAGAGTTAACAGCTAAGGGCAAACGATTTTGCCTGTAGGTGAATAGTTATAATGTGACTTTTGCCTGGATAATGGCAAATGCCAGGGAAGGGGGTGAGAAGGAGATACAAACCTCTTCACTATAAGTATTTCTTGTTGAAAATACCCTGGAAGAAGTACTTCTGAGTCTCACTTTCACCTTTTTCTTAACCCTTTTTGGTATTGCTTAGATTGCAGTGACACCCTGTGGTACCATCTGCTGGTGCAGCACTCGGCAGTAGTTCGTTCAGGAAGACAGCATTAGATCGCAATAACAGAAACTCCAGGGACGTTACTAATTCATCTTCACAGACCATCCTCCATCCTTCCTGACTGCCTTTGCGCTAAGCAGGATGTACCTTTCTGGATTTAAATGTCCTGGAAATAGCTACTGCCTCTTTCCGAGCATTTGTGCAGTGCCTGCGTAGTGAGTCTCTCTGGTTCGACTCACATCTCTTGGCTTTACAGTAAGAAGAATCGGCTGTAGTAACAAACCAGTATACATCACGGTGCACCTTTGCTATGGAACTTAGTGAAAATGCTTGCTGCCTCTTTGCTTGCCCTGGGGAGCAAGGAAGGCTTGTGGTTGGAGGGGACAGTGCTCATCTTGGGTATTTTCTCTCTTTCAGGGGGTTCACGAGTCGAAAGGTGTGACTGAAGATTATTTGAAACTGGAATCCCTGATCCAGAAAGTCGTTTCTCCTTACTTGGGCACATACGGTCTGTATTCCAGTGACGGACCCTTCACGCACTCTTCCTGTATCTTGGGTAAGAATAACAGAGACTCAATTTAACACAGCCCAGAGGGCTTCACCAAAACCTTGGTCCGCACAGGGCCAGGGCCCACGCGAGAAGAGACTGCCAGTATTGGCACAATGCAGTCAGGCTCCTTTTCTAAGGACACGCTCTTTGCAACGGGCAAAGTCACAGTGAAACTTGCCAGTGGCAGAAGGTGAAAACAGATCATTGTAACAGTGCTCATTAATAAATCTGTGCATCTAGAGTGTGTTTAGCATTCCATTCTACCTTTTAAGGTGAGGTTTAACACAGGATGCTTTATGGACAGTGGGAGCTAGAAGCAGGAAGCCATTTCTAGAGTGCTGAGTAGTGTCTGTTCATGAGTGCACAAAGATCATACAAGGCTGTTTAAAGCAGGGAAGAGAGTAGGAATTTGTCTTAGAGAAGACAAAGCAATAAGCCTTCAAATATGTAAAAGCTTTCTGCAGAGTGGAAGGTAGTAAGCTGTTCTCCATCCCACTGGAGATAAGAAAAAGAGTGGACCACCCATAGCAGAGGAAATTCAGATTACATGGAAGGAGAAATCTCTAATGGTACATAAAATGCCTCTGAAGGCTGTTCAGTCTTCACTGCTAGAGGCGCTATGTATGTGTCATATACATAGGCATCCAAAAGGAGCAAGGTGGGTAAACATGGTCCTACCTGGTGACAGAGGATGAGTGAGTGACCTTGAGTCCCTTCCGGCTTATTTTCTATGATTCTTTGAGTTCTGAAGCATTCAATGACTTCTATGAAGGCAAAATTTGGACGAGGTGAAGGTCTTTTGAATATCCTGCGCAGTCTGTCAAAAATTACCATCATAAATCTAAAAGGAAATGTGGTAGTACCTGAGTATTTTAGTGTAAATACTGTGATGGCCTGCTTCAACAGAGAAAATAGAGAGGAAAATAAGTTGAATGGTGTGTTTTCTATGCAGTCAATCTGTTTGCTTGTCAGAAGTGGTCAATAAGGTAGTTGATTTTCCCCGACAGCTAAATGGAAAAATGGTTTTATTGCAGTAGGCATTTAAGAAACAAATCAGTTTCATGTGAATAAGTGGAGGCCATTTATTTATGGAAAATGGTTCAGCATTACTACTTTGTATTCATTGCTTCCCATTAAAAGGCCACAAGTATTTAAATGGAGCCCCAAAATGACATTTTCTGAATACGAGGTTCTGTATCTCAGGGCAGAAAAAATGCACCAAAAAGAGAATAAAACTCACGTGAAGTGGGTTATTAGAAAATAAATGTTGTATTATATGACTGCAGAAGATAGGAAGGTTTTGGTGGACTGAGCACTTCCCCTTGCTGCCGTCTGTGTCTCTACCCCTGGATAGGTCTTACTGTAGTCAGTGAACCTGGATTTGAGGGAGTTGAGCACATCAGTCTCTGCGCCTTTTAAACTAACAGATCTAGTTCTGTCCAACTATTTTGGTAGTATTATTTAAAGCTTTAACATATTTTCCTTGGGACTGGCGAGGCCTCTGACCCCTTTTCTTCCCCATCTGGCCAGCACACCCAGCCTTCCCCTCCAGCCAAGCCTTGGTGCGACCAAAAAGCCAGAGTTCCCGTGGTAGGGCAGCCCCAGGGAACTTTTTCTGTTTGCCAGGTCAAAGTCCTAACAAATAAAAAGTCCAGAAGTGAACTTGGCTCAGTTGATTTCACTGCTGAGGCAGAAACAACTGCAAAATACAAACTTCAGTATAGAAACGAGCTTTTTTACTAGTACAGCATATGATTGGAATTTGTGACTAGGTAAGCACATAATTATACATAAGTATAATTTTAGAATAGGCTCATATTTGTAAAGGAAATGGCGTGGTTTGGAGGGGAACATATACCAGCATCCTAATTTAAAGCCAACAATTTATATGCAGTGGCTGTGGTTGACTTCCAGAGTGCAACTCAATCCTCTTCTCCAGCCGTGCTCCTTTCAGGGGGATGTCAAAATCAGAGTAGCAGGGAGAAACCTTCAAACGTGAGTCTGAACAGCGAAGCCTGCAGAAAGTTTTCATGCTGATCATTTTGGTCTAGCTGCCGAAGAGCACTCCCACCCTAAACCACCGTTGGCGGATCTCTGTGCTGACTTGCTGCCACCTGCTGCTCATTCTTTGGAAAGAGCCCACTTGGTTAAAAGCAGCATTCATACAATCACTGCCAGATCCCGTGCAGGTTTGTTGCCCAAAAAAGGTTGCTGTGGGTTCGGCCCTCCAGTCAACGTTTCCAAACACTCTTGGTGCTCTCTCCTTTTTGTGGTCTCTGGATGATGCTTTGCATCTAAGTTTTTCCAGAATTATTAGTAAGACTGCCTGTCTTAATACCTGTGCCCCAAATTTGAACAGACCTGATTTTCCCAAGGTGAGGGGAAAAGTTAGATTTCAACTGCTAGAAATTAGTGATGACTTTTATAGCCTGAACAATAACAGAATTGTGCTTTCTGTTCTTGTCTAAAGAAAGTATTTGCAATTGTATAACAGGTCTCCCACAATATTTACTGCTTTAGTCCACCTCCTGAAGTTGTACGAATATAAGGACATCTTATCTATTATTTGTAAAGATATGTCTGGGGTCTTCAATACACTAAAGAAATCTAGGAAATCTGAATCCTATGGATCTATAAAACCAGCAAAATGTATTCTTTTAAAAAAGTTTTTGTCATTCAAGAAAAGTTCATGAATATTAAGGCCTTGACTTTCCTTTTGAACACTTGTAATTATTAGTACCACAAAAATGTGAGACTTTGTAGATATTACTGTGGATCTTTCTCTATTTACAGAGAAGCGGTTCTTCAGGCGTTCAAAATCAGGTGACATCCTTGCCAAGAACCCCGTGGTGCGATCGAAAAGCTATAACAACCCACTGCTGACACCAGTGGCCGAGTATGAAACCGAGGGCATGGCTGCCAATGGAACTGGCATCCGAAGGCACTCTGTTTCAGAAATGACCTCCTGCCTGGAGCTACAGGGGTACTCCAACCTCACCACCATCATGGACAATGGTTCCAAGAGCTCCATGACGACCATGAAAAGCTCGCTGTCAGGAGACCAGGAGAGGCCCAGCACTGGGTCAGTGCAGTGCTCTAGCAAACTCAGCACAGTTGAGCAACAGAAAGGACTCTTCCACTCGATGGATGACCCACATAGGTCTTTTGAGCTGGACAGGGACCCTTCCTTGATTCCAGTTCCCTCTTCCAGCCCTGAGAACATAGTGGATCAAATTTTGGAGTCGATCGACTCTGATTCTGAAGGCATTTTTATTGATTTTGGCCGAGGTTGTTCCAATTCATCAGCATACAATGTGGATGTGAACAGACAGAGCATCATGTGAAGGACATTGGGAGACAAACCTTGGATTTTAATATTATATATGAAAGTTACTAATGCATTGAATCGGACAATGGGCAAACTGTATACGTCTATGGCAGAACCTCTGTTGTAAGGCATCACAGAGGTACTGAAGTACACAAACACAAGTTTCCAGCAGGCGGGAATCTGCTGTGAGGGGGGAAGAAAAATACAACCCCTTCTCCCTGTCTCTGTCACTCTGCAGTCGGATTTCCTACTGTCTTTATAAACTTGGAGGTTCACAAGCTGACAAGTGTCTGGTAAAATGCTATTAGTGCAGCTGGCAGTGTTCATTACGTAAAACAGCCTAGCAAATACCTGTGTTCACTTTTAATTTTCTCAAGAGATTTCCTGTAGACGGCAGGTTGTTCTCTGAACTGTAACACCTCAGCCAGAGTAAATACATGTCCTTTAAAAAAAAAAACCAAAAAAAAAAGCCAGAGGCTGTGTGCCTTCGTGCCACAGAACACACTGATAAGGAAGTCTCTTTTAGTCTTTTTCTTGTACATCTTGTATGTCCTCCTTTGCCTAATGGTGAGGTAGAATTCTTGAAGAAAGGCAAATAAACAGAAACGTCCTACCTGATGTCATGCAATGCCTCATGTCTGATGTTCTGTTTCACAGCCAATACCTTGTGTCTGTGAGCGAGTTGTCTTGAAAATGGCTTTTAAGGCCGTGTTAATTTGCTCTGAATGTGGCACTTCCAAGAAATCCGTGCATTGTCAACTCCTGGAGCATCCATTGTATGGAGAGATTCCGGCAGAATTCAACTTACTTGTTTCCTAAATAAATAAAAATATGACCTCTCAGTGGAAATCCTCATTATATATTTATGTTCTTAAAGAAATACATTCATGCATGTACTGTCAATTACGTATTGATATTTGAGGACATGAACCTTGCAGCTCTTCTCATCCTGAGCGCTCCCAGCTCTTTGATTCTCCCTCGCAGTAACACGGCATTGTAAGAGCTGTGTCAGTGGTTTTACAGGGGATTGATGCACATGATGCTACGGTGAAGCAGAAATCCTGATGCATGATAGATTTTTTGATCAGGTGGTTTTATGGTGAAGAAAGTGCTACTTCAGGTCTCTCCATTCTAGGCATTTCCTCTGGAGGAAAGAGTCAGTCGGTGACTCCTGAGCTGCTCAGCAGTGACTGGTTGTCAGTTTGGTTTGGCAGCGCCTGGCACTTAGCTCAGATGTTTAAGGACTCTCCAGCTTCTCTCTGCACTTGCACTGCTGACCCCAACATTCGCCAAACACTTCCCCAGGCCTTGATTACGTTTCTAGGCTCAAGGCTCCACTTCTGATACTTCATTTCCTTTGATCTCATGACCGGATCTTTTGGAAAGTATTAGCTCAAATCTTTGGCTTTCGCCCTGTTTCACTGCTGGAGACATCAGCTTTTGGATAGGTGTGCAGGCTCCCCATAACACACTGATTTGAGAACCTCAGAAGCCAGACGAGGAAGGAGCCTCGTAAATGAGGCAGGGGTTTGGTGTCCGTTTTACCTCCTTGTGTTTGGCGTGTTCGGCTGTGCAGTCCCCTATAGGCACCTAAGTTAGGTCATAATTAAAATTTTCTTTTACGCAGAGATAAAGAATTGCTTCTATGTCCCAATAGTCTCGAACCTAACAGCCAGGGAACACACCTGGATGGGACCATCCGATGAGGGGCAGAGTCAGTGCAGAGGGTCTTAACACCAACTGGCAGGAACGCGGGTGCAGCAGAACATACCTCAGCAAGAGGAGAGCAGCTCTGGTGCCTGTGGGGGATCTTTGAAACAGTTTAGGATGCAGGCACCTAACTAGCCCTCTGGATGTTCAACTAGAAGTCACCCATTTGGCTGCTTCCTGGCCATGGCGATGCCCGTGCAAGCCCGCAGTTGTGCACCCGGGCACACTCAGGAGTACTTCACTCCTGATGGAGCTGAGTGTGTCAGCAGCTCACCCGCATCTGAGGTTTATCAGGTTCCTATTACGTCAGTGCTACCAATGAGTGTTTGCCCACTCTTTCCCAGATGGGGGGCATGATGAGCCCTCAGTCTCAAGGCACGTTTGTTGCCACATTTGGCCCTGTGCAAGCCACAGGAGAGAGAGGAGGCCTCACTGAACTTGGATCCAATAGATGATGGGATCGGTGATTTCCTAAAGTGGTACAAGCCCCCATGCTGGTGCCCTCAGTCTCCACCCTCGTTTCTTCTGACAAACACTGTTCTGTTTCCTGAATTATTACTTAGGCTGGAGAAAAACAGTATCTATAGCCTTGTTCTAAGGACACAGTACAGGGGAGGAGAAGATAGATTCAAACCCCTACAAGAAGATTTTAAAAATATAGTGGATCAAGGCCTCTGCACACCTTCTTCCCTTAGGGAACATTAAATATAATTAGAGTCATAAGCTTACTTAATTATTGGAAAATATTTTAGCACAGTTTCAACTGTGAGAAGGGGACTGCTAGGACCCTTCCCACCTGAACTTTTGCATGGTTAGTGCTCTCCTGTATCATAGGAGACGTTGAATCCACTGGTATGCTGGCAAGGAACTAACCTTTTCCACCTTGCAGGCATGGAGCTAGTGAATGAAAAACCTCCCCTAGCGGTTTTAGAAGGTTATTTAACCATTGGGTTCAGGACAGTGACGGCATAAGAGGAGTATTCCTCACAGCCACCTCAGAAAACCTCAATGAGGAGCAGGATTTAGGAAATAGTCTTGTCTTCAGTATTTCCTCTTGGCCAAGGCAGGCAGCCTGGGGCCTGTTGTAAAAGCTTGAACTGGGACACTTCGCCTTCCCGCATGCACTGCGTGGGGAACCAGCTATCCTGGAGCTTTGTAGCACTGCAGCCCAGCACCCCCAGTCTGGCTTTTACATTTCTAACTTTGGCACTTAAAGTGGGCTCTTTAGGGACAAAGGTCTAGCAGCAGAAAGATCTAACATAGGCTTTCCTTAGCAGCACATAGACTCTTCAACAGATACAGACCAAGACCACACTGGAGAAAGGGAGAGGAGAGGAGAAAAGCCCAGCTCAGCCCCACCCCATCCTGCCCCCAGAACTGATTACCAGCTGTGATAGGGTTGAATGAGCATTTAAGGAAGTTGGGTTCAGACCTGTTGGGGTTTATTACTTCTTGTTAGGTGTTGGGGTGCTCTGTGCTACTGAGCTGAAGTAAAAGGTTTATATTTATCCTTTTCAGGATGAAGAGGATCTCTATTGGCTTCAGTTAAAGTAAGTTAACCTGATGATGCTGTAATGGAACAGGCTGAGCTCTGCTGCTGCTGTGGTGTAGAGCTTGCTGAACTAAACTTGCCTCTGCTAGCAAACGTGGTATTCCCAAGTGTTTTGGCTGCTGTGCTGGAGTAATGACTAAAGAAGGAACAAGTGCGTTGTGACTCTAAGGGTTCAAGCTGCAGTTTCAGGGCTATTTTTTAATTAAAGAAAACATTTTAAACTCAGCAGGCTTGCCATGAAGAGCCTGAAAATCTTAACTCAGAGTTAAGTTCCCTACTGCAATGGTGATAGGGTGGCATTTTGTCTCTCCTTCGAATTTCTATAAAAATATGCAGGCAGATATGACTGTAAACTGAAAAACTGGGTGTGGTGGTCTGGCTAACTCCAGTGAAAGTCACCATCTCTGTTGTCCTCAGAGATGAAGTTTCCCATCAACTCATTCGCCAAGAAGTGGCATGACTGGAGGCGCTATGTACTCTGTGGAAAGATGTAGATGGAGCTGTGCTCTGGCTCTATCCTTTGAGCAGGTCTGGTTTGTATCTGCAAGAGTACAGGTTCTTGCCAAAATATATTTATGGAGTGATGGCTTTCAGCTTTCATATGCTGCCGCATGGCAGTGTCCCAGTGGTACTCCAGCTTTGTCCCTAAGGGGGCATTCTCAGTATGCCTGTTCTTCCTGTCAACCCTTCCTTTGTTATGATAAACTGTGGCATTTTATATCCTAATGCAAAAGTCAAAAGCTCTCTGTTCTTTCACTGGCTGGGACAGGTTCCAAAACCCTACAAGGGAGATTTAGAGCAACAGATAGCATTTAAAGCTCCTGTCATCAGGCACTGCAGGGTGAACGTTGTGCAAGCAATAGAAACTCGGAGACTAGCCTAATGAAGAGCTGCTGAGCTCTGTGGAGAAGTAACGCAGCTCCCTGGAGCACAAATGGAAATGGCAGAATAATTGGCTGCAAATAATGCTGCCCAAATAGTGTCCTTTTTTTTTTTTTTTGTAGAAATGGGGAAAATTACTTTCCGTTATTCACTTAGCTCCTGGCAAGCTGGTTCTGATAGTGCTTTTGACTAAAACAAACGTGTTTGCTGATACTGTCTGAACCGCTAAGCTGTGGTGACAGTGCTGTGGGCCACCTTCTTCTAGGCCCACCATACAGACATGCAAGTATATGAAAATACCTGATATCTCTATAAAGTTCTGGTTAGAGATATATGGATTGTCCCTTTAATAGGATAATATCCTGTAAGAACACCTTGGAAAGCTCTGCTCTGCAGAGGTGTGACTGTCATTCCAGAACTTTTCTCAAAGTACCAGAATTTTGAGGGGGGGGGAGCAGAAACCCAGATATCAGTTGAGCTAGCAGTCCTGCAAATAACACACAGCCATTTCAGTAATACCGAGATTCTTGACACCGTGCTCTCCGGGAGAATAAAACACTTGCTTTGCAATTGAAGTCTTGTTTGCACCTTTCCACAAAGGAAAAAACATTCTTCTAAACGGGGAATAAATGTATTTTGCCACAAAGAGCCTTCTGACATCCCTTTCTCTTCACGTGGTGTGGTAGCAGCAGCAGCAGGCTGCTGCGCTCAGTGGCTTGCAAGTTCCTGGACGCCTCTTCCCCTGCAAAGGGAGGAGATGGTGCTTGGGGCTGGAAGAGCAGACCAGCATCTGGAGATGATGTGGGTGAAAGGTGCCAAGAGAGCAGGTGTGCCATTGTGTCCTCTAAAATCCAACTTGGGTTAGAGCTTCTTGAGCCAGTTAAGACAAATAAACTGCCAGCAGGCTTCAGAAAACCACAGACCACCTGATGCTGAGCTACTGAGGGTCAGCCGCCAGCCTACCCTTCCCAGGAGGGTGATTTAGAGAAGAGCTGCCAGGGAATAGCTGCTGGAGGCATCCAGGGTGGCCCTCGGTCACTCCATATGGCCTGGAGAGTCTTGGGCTCCTGCCTGTTTTCTGATGTTCCCAACAGATTAGGGATCTCTGAGGGATGGAGATGATACCAAATAACTGAACTCCCTAAACTATTGAGATGTGCCAGGAAGTGGTTCAAGTATTTTGTGGGGTCCCAGGATACCACAAACAAGTGGACACAAACTCTACCGGGTCTTCTATGTTGTCCTCATTGTCCCATCAAAACTGATGCTTAACCTCAATTGGCTTCATCAGACTCGGAATTAGGCTAAAGCATTGTCTCTGAAATCCCCTACCTGGCCCTCAGAAGCCACGTTTTGGGGAGATCTCCAGAACGGATTTAGCTTTTACCTACTATCATAATGTCATAATTACGCTGGCATTTTAATATTCTTCAGGCAGCTAACTTGATTAGTAATTGAGTAATGAAAATAGCCCGTTCTTTCACAAATGGTGCACCCTCAGGTATTGTAGTGCATAATTGGATTAGCAAGTTGGCTGCTTGCCTGCCTATAGCAGGATTTCCTACCTGAGAGAGGGACTGCCAGGATGCTCTGCCAAAGCCAGAGGAGAGGGAAGGGAAAACTGGGTGTGTGAGCAGCCGTGGAACCGCTGGGATAATAAACCTGACAGAAATTTATTTTTAGTTAGTTGCCTTTGTAAAATGAGGTAGCGGGGGCTAAGTTTATATTTCTATTACTGAGTGTCTGCGTCAGCATTTTCACCACAAGATTGCTAACTCTTCCAGAACACACTTATTTCCTAATTATTTTTTCTTTTCGTTGAAAAGCAAATATTGAGTCTTAGGCAGACTTTTAGCTAGATTGCAAAACGCATTCCTTTTATGAGCCCTAGCCCTCTGAACTCTGGGTTTGGAAATCAGGATTCAAAGGGAATTCTCAGGGCACTGTTGCTGTCTTTACAACGAAGATTAGTCTTGGGATCAGCTTGCTCAGCTGGAACTCGGAGACTGGGATGGTTTAATTCCATGTCCTCCATGGGTTTTTTGCATAGATTTAAGATACTTAATAGCGCTGTACCTCTTCAGAACATGGTGATAATGTTCTTATCTGTCTGTCTTACATTTTAAATTGTTGAGTGGATTGTCTGTTGCTTAAAGGTTTCATGATAAAGCATGCACAAGAGGAGAGCAGGCAGTGTATTGGAGAATGATTGAATGTAAATTAGCAATGCAACCCTAACTTTTGTGAATTTAACTTTATTGCCATCGTGTTCTTTGAATGTAACTGCACCACTGATTTAAGGCTGTACATGGTAATGAATTCTTATTTACGCTCCATTCCCTGTCTGTCTTCGTGCCTTGTTTGGCTTTCCTCCTCAACAACAATCTTCACTCACATGTTTACAATGACACTAGGCTCTCTTTCTTTAGCTGATGTTACCTCTTTAATACCCTGTGAGCTTTGAGCACTTTGTGGTTTTTTTCCTTCAGTCCATTTTACTTTGTTCTTATCAACATCAAGCTTCTTATTGCTCATAATTCTAAATAGCTGAGGTCTCTCTGAAATTCCTCATGTTCGGTCCTGAATATACTCAGTAACCCCAGGAGCAAATATCTTTGCTTGATGCTTCGTCCATCTCTTTCAATCAAAAAATGGAAGGCATTAGGCTTGATTTCCAAAGAGGAAAATTTATCTTTCCGCTTGCAGTAGTTTTGTGGAAAATCAAAACCATAATATTCTGTTCTTCATGATGACTTGAACTCTTTTTCCCAGATGCAAATGTAAAGGTTGCTAGTTTACAAGTGTTTGGGTCGTACCCTCAGGCTTATGTTAAAACACAGGTACGGTACTTGTGCTCTCCAGTTCTCTACAGCAATGTCTGTCTCTCGTAAAAGACTCCATTTACTGTGAGTTATGAAGCCACTTCATTCTTAAACCTCCACGGGTATGCAATCATCTGCGATGGTAAAACACTACAGGAAGCTGGAGAAGTTGGTAACCTCTTGGAGTATCCACAAGCAATTTCTTTACATGGTAAGACAGAGAGGTAAAAACGGAAATGGAAGTGTTGCACCCAAAAAGTCAGCAGCAGAACGGCATGTGGGTGCTGGAGCAGACAGAAGTGCAAACGGTTTAATGGTGAAACTTAACTGACTTCAAACGCAGCTAACATCTCACTCCACATCTGCGCCAGCAGCTGTCTAACGTCCCTGTTCTTAAACCTTGTTCAAGCCTCCCTGGGGAAGAGGGTGAACAGAAATTATTCTGAAGGAAAAAATTGTACAGAGCTCTGGAGAATTTTGTAAGGCTTGTGAGGGGAGGAATTTGTCAGGGTAAGGGTGGAAAACATTTTCAGTTTCACTGGTTCAATTTAAATCCTAATTTGTCATACAAATGTTCCCAATCTTTGGCAAAACTGGCTTTTAAGATTATTTTGAACTGCTTTTTGTGTCATCCACTCCAGGAGTGAGGAGTGGTGGCAGTCGAGTACATTGAACCGCTAGCAATCCTGGCAGTACTCAAGTGGATAAAAGCTTTCTGAAGAAAACTCCAGATTTCTTAGGGCACGGTGACTGAGAGGAGGAAGAAAGGGGCTTGTTGCGCAAACATCCCTGCAACTCCCCAGCTGCTGCTGCGCACAGCGAGGGGGAAGGCGATCAGCTGCACTCACTGGGATGTGATGAGCATTGCTGAGGAGAAAAAAAAACCAACCAAAAAAACCCCAGGCTTGAGATGTTAGTTATTTTCTAAATTCACTTCTCCCTTCCTTGGGTCAAACACCAAGGAGACTGTTTGTGCACAAAACGGCATTTGGATGGCAAGACCCAAGGTGGCATTTGAAGTTTTACTCTGTCAGATGCAGATACAGCCAAACGCATCTGGGGTAGCACTAGTCCTCCTGCCTCCTCTTTTTCTTCTCTTTCCTATAAACAAGTAATTACTGGTTGTTGACAAACAGCTCTAACATTTTGAAATTGGCCTTGTATGGGTCAAGCCCTGGAAGGTACTACAGATGCAACCACAGTGTATGGATCCATCCAGATACTTCCAGTAAGCTCCGCATGGAGCATCAGGGAGCCTTCTGCAATTGGAGGCTGGAAGCAGCCAGCGCAGCTCAGGATCTGGCCCTGTCAGTCTGGAATTAGCAAATGAGGAGGAAACAGAGGAAAACTGATGCCAGACTTAGCAGAGGAAGAAACTGCACATTGATGCCTCCAGTTGGCATGTGCAGTCTGAAAGGACCACGCGCGTGGTTTCTGTGCAGATTCAAGTGAATCCAACTTTCTGTCAGCAAGAATAGCTTAATGATTTGCTCACTCTGAAGAACTACTTTGATAGTCTACCTTTTGCATCTTCCAAAAGTTATTCCTTAAATGTTGTGTGTGGGTGGAGGTTCTTGGCTTGGTAATGCTGCAGTTTAGATGCTTCATTTTAGATGCTCGCAGCGGATGTATCGGTCGTTGTTCAGGTTGCAGGAATATTCAAATATAGCACCAAGTCACTGCTAAACAGTCTCATATATACAAAGATATGATTATTTTTTTTCCCTTGCTCTTGAAACTGGCATATATTTTCCTCTTACTACTTGAGTTCAGGGATTTATGTGTGGTGGGTGGGTTTTTTTTTACTTGTTTGTTTTTTTCCCAGAGGATGCTTTAAATCAAACCTGAAGTCCTGCTTTTCTGCTCTTGGCATGCACTGGGATTGTCTCCCTGTCTTTTTTAATACAGATGACTGTACTGATTTTATTTCTTCTTTTCTACAGTAACCTTGCCCGCTAACTCATTGTGACACTGTGACAAAAGCTGACCACTGGCTTCGTGTAAGGAGATGCTCCCTCAGTGATGTGCCAGTGGCCAGGCTGCACGTTTAAGAAGGGACACATAACTGTAAATAGGATTGACTCAAAATGGCTATGCTGTTTGCTATTTCCGCTAGAATTTCTCTTTTCCCTCATTAATCTAGCTGCTGTTGCCTTTCTGACCAATCTTGTTGGCTCTACAAGCTACAAAGACAGACACCACAATCATCTTGTTGGGGTTCAGGATCTGTTTCTTTGGCTCCTTTTGCATGATGGCCAAGGAGCCTGTTGATGAGGGAGGTGAGGACGGCAAGAAGATGCACCCAGAGCTGAGCATCTCCTTGGAGGTAGAAGACAGAAAGAAAATTTCATATGGTCAAAATGAACAGCTTCCTTCAGAAAACACCGCCTCCTCTCTCTTCTCCAGGCTAAAGCATATGTAAAAACTACACAGAGTAAGGAGTCTACTACACAAAAAAGCTTCCCCTTCCAGCAGAGGCTTTTGAGGAGGGCTACACGTGGCAAGGTTTGCACAAGTCACTGCTACAAGCCAACATTTTCCCAGCGCAGGAGTCCAAAGGCAATTCTTGGAGGGGGGGATCCTTCCTCACATCTGGCTGGGTAAGAGTCAGTCTTCACACTAAGATTTTCTACAGTCTATTTCTGCAGAATTTCTAGGGCCTCACCTCTGTGATTCCTTGGGTGAGCAGTGATATCAAGCCTACCCCATTTCCTGGTGGGATTAAAGGATACTGCAGGTCCACTTCTTTGCCTCTCTCCATCTGCTCTCCAAGCCAAAATGCCTAGTCTATAGCAACAGATCAAATTAATCCACATTCCTGCCTCCAAATGCTGGCCCGCAGAAAAGCGACATATTTAAAATATTAATTTATTCCTGATAGTGGTAATGCTAATGCCTTCTTCACAGTGGGTCCCTTCCTTGCTGGAAGGCTGTTGTGGAAGTAGTGTGCTCCCTGGTTTGGGGTGCAGGTCCTCTTCTGGGACGTGCCTTCCACTCCAGAATGGTGGTGTGCTGGGCTTGGTGCCAGCATGCACCTGCACTTAGTGCCCCAGGGAAATAACACGCAGAAAAATATTAGTGAGGGATGTACACTTTTGTGAGGATAGGCCCTACTTCCCCTAAAGAAGAGCCACCCCATTTATTGATTCCAACCGCTCAGTCCTGATCCTCTCTTACCAAGAAACATGGGTCTTCTGTGCATCTCTTAAGATCACTCATGGACAGATATCAGTGCTTCTCTGCAGGCTCACTGATATTGCAGCTCCCTTTAGGTGCTTCCTAGTTTTGCAGTAGATTAGAGCTCGTACAGTATTATTGTGTTACTATCCAAACTGGCCACTGGATTGCACCATTGCTCCAAATAAATGCAGCATCTGAGAGTGGAGGAGCCAGCTCTGTATATAAAAGGCCTTTTGTGTTCACACTTTCCAAAGTCCCTCTGAGAGAGCAGGAGCAACATGCTGAGCTTGCTACAAGAAAATCAGTCTCTGATCAAACTTGTGTCTTCAATTGTGGGCTGATGGGGACTGAGAAACACAACAACCTTAGCACCCTTTGATTTCCTCAGGCCCTGGTTTCTGTGGCATACTCAGCCACATACACGAGCTGGGCACGAACTGCTGCCTGGTGTTTCGGAAGAACATCTCTTCCATGGTCTCTCATCTCATGGTGAAGGTGAGAAGACTGAGCAGCTTGGAGAAGTAATTGCTCTTTTGAAAGACCCTGGTGAGAGGAAGAAACAGCAGAGGAGCAGCACAGAAAGGCAGAGTCCAGGCTGCCAAATACAGACATCACAGCAGGGACATCTGCTGAGACGTGGAGAGCTGGGATGTAGCTCCTCTGCCTCAGGCACTCTGCAAGGCAGGGACCTCTACCATCAGTGTTCAGGTCCACCAATGGCTTCTCCTCTGGGGTCACTGGGGGAGCTTTCCCAGACCTGACCTGCCATAGCTTGTGCTTATATTGGAGGTCTCTAATCATCCAGTTAATGAAATCCTTCTTTGTCTTGCCTTGGTGCTATTCGGTTGTCGTAACTCTTCAATGGACCACGACTCTCTGTTGTGACTTTCAGTCGGCTGCCTTGCAGATATAGTTTGTTTTATATCCTGTCCATCACCTTACAGTTACAGTTTAGGCATTTCAGGTTCACATTCAAGGTGTCTGGGGAAGGCGCTGCAGGCTCCTCCACAGGTCCCAAGCAGAGCAAATGGGCAGGTTACAGAGAGGCATGGAGGGCCTGGGATGGGGTCGAGAGCTGAGGGCCAGGGTGTCCCCAGCAAGGCGGTCTCAGGGGAGGACCTGAGATACATCCCAGACCTGCACCCCAGTTCAGGGAGCACACTACTTCCACAACAGCCCTCCAGTAAGAAAGGGGCCCGCCATCTACAAGGCATTAGCCCTGCCACTGTCAGTAATCAATCAAGACAGTTCCTTCCTGTGCGTGAGGTTTTCGGGATGCAAAATACTATTAATAAGCTCACAGGCACCTTGCCTCTGGGAGTCAGCCTCCCCTGATCTCCCCAGCTTCAAATGACACACTTTTCCTATAAATGACGAAGGTAGGTTTGGCTTTCAGCCGTGAGGTGGTTCAGTGCTCCATTTCACAGCGTCTTTACTCGAAACACGTAGTTGTGTGTATGCTACTTGTGTATGTGAGACCAGTGGTCTTTAGTGTGCTTTCTGCCTGGCACAGCAATTCAGCCAAGCGCTTCGTCCTCTTCCTTTCTGTGTGCCTGTGCCAGAGCTGTGCCCTACGTGCTTCTGGATGTCTAGGCTGGGCTTTTTGTATCTTCCCGTCTCATCTGTTCCCTGCTTATACCCCACAGCTCAGCACAGGATGTTACCTGGTGACACTGCTCATCTCGTGAGTTTTATTAACTGATTGCTTGTGTCTGAAATCTGTCATATTAACTGCAAGAACCTCTTTGACAATGAGATCGCCATCGAAGACTCTGTTACGCTGAGCAAAACCTTAACAATGAGGAAAACCTTAGCATTGGTGAGCCTCCTTGGTGGCTTTTCTGAGAGATGAGGAGGATACGAGGCTGCCTGCACAGAATCAGTACAGCTGCGGGAGTGGGAGAAGAGGTGGCGCTGAAAACATGAGAAGAGCTGAGCTTTGCTTCGCTTCAGGTGGTGCAATGGTCCCACACAGCTGAGGGACACCCACTCCCAGAGCATGCAAGCAGGAGCTGGGAGGGGGGGATTATCATTTCTTAAGGTTGTTTAGCTCACGTATAGCTAGTCTTAAGGCAAGGCAGACTTCAAAACAAGTTCAGACTGAGGCACTTAACTCACGTCTAGCAAGACATATTCATTGCTTTATCACTGTGCCCCCAGACCTTGGCTAAATTTAAAAATCCTTTCACTCCAATGAACACTAGTGAGATACCGACAGGTACAAAGTATCCAAGAATAGTTATCTGTACAATATACTCCAGCACTGTTATTTTAAGAAATAAGGGTAGAATGTGTATTTATTTCACTGAAACCCAGATATATTGTGCAAACATGAAAGTTAAGCTTTGCAGTCATTGCTGAGTTGTAATTTAAAATGCCCTTAGGAAACGCTGAGTTCAAACAGAATCTTTATCTTAAAAATATATCCTCAACATAGGTAGGAAGTAACCTAGTGTCCTGGTTTGAGGTAAAACAGAACCAATTTTCTGATTTGTAATTTTACTTT
>VXBH01001041.1:210559-239290 GCA_013400035.1 Rynchops niger
GGTAGATGGGGTACTTAGGGACATGGTTTAGAAGTGGCTTTTGTCAGGGTAGGTTAATGGTTGGACTTGATGATCTTAAAGGTCCCTTACAACCTCAGCGATTCTATGATTCTATGATTCTATCTACCTCTAAACAGTTTTTCTATAGGTTGGAGTTTGGTTTTTTTTCTCTTTGCTCTTGTGTATCCTATGTCCTGTACATAAGGTTAGCTATACAAATAATGAAGACCCAGCTCTTTTCTTAGTATCTTTTAATCAAAGTCTTGTAGATCAGAAGACATATTTTGCCAGTTCGAAGTGCGTACTTTTTTCTAACATTTAAAATTCTAATTTTGGCTGTACTTTATTATTTTAGTTTATACCAGACCAGGGCAAACTGCAAACCTGCCTCTAACTCATATCAGCTGAACCAAAATAAACTTGGTTTCAACCAAAATAATAAGCACCCAACCAGCCTTTTCCACAGGTTTGACTGAATCTGTTTAAAATCGCACATCTTGGTAGACCTTCTTTAAATGAGATACTCAAGAGTGAAAGGCCTGAGCCTAAGGTGGGCTCTGGATTTCATTGCAGTATCAGGGCCTGACTACAGACAGGAAAGCTAAAAATGCAACAGCAAAAAATGGGAAGAAAATTAAGACAGAAGGATCCGGGTTACATATTTATAAACTAGGTAGTTATTAATAGTTTCATTTAAATGTTGTGTTTTTTCCCTACTAGAGTGTGTTTTCTGTATATTCTTGTCTTGCAACTAAACAATGCTTCTTTCCCACTCCTGCAAGTTTCTTTTTCCTCCACTGAAACCACGGTGCCTGTGACCTTGTAGTCAGGAAATACCAGCTGAGCCTTTTTTAGCCCCAGTGTAAACAGCTGAATTCAGTGCTGTGAAATTTTTTCAGCTTTATTTTACAAGATTTATAGACATTGAAACATTACGGCATATTTAAACACTGGGATCAGCTCAACTGTCCTTATCTTTTTGTTTAATAAATACAGAGTGGTAACTCTGCCTTGTCAGGTTGGGGTATGTGAATGCACGTGCGTAAGAGGAAATTCAATGAGCTGCAGTGCTGAGAGCAGCAGATTACTTTTTGCTCTTCTCAAAGCAAATAGCTGTGATTACAGTTCATACACACACCCCCAAAAGAAAATACAGGCTCTTAACGCCTGGCAGACTCTGGATTTCCAGTTTGCTGCTTTGATACCTGATGCGAACAGAACTGTGTGGTATTCTAAAATTTGTATGTTGGACTTTGAGCGACATTCACAGCCACAGCAGCGCTCTGCACGCTGTTGGCAAGCAGCTCCAGACACTAACTCTGCATTCACTTAGTGGATCTTGCACAATCAAAGGCAGATTTACTGAAGATAAAAATCTGTCTTGAAATGCTAAAGCAAATTTTTGTGTATTGAAATAATCTCAGACCAGATGGAATTTGAAAACATCACATGAATTGACACAAAGAGTCTTCAATCAAGGTATAAGTTTTGGTTCTGAAATAGATAATAATAACATGAAACAAACTAAACTGTTGAGGCATAAAAAAAAAAAACCCTAAAATTTTAGAATTCTAGATGGTGAACTTTAGATCTTGAGATGCAAGGTGCAGTACAAATGTTATTACTTCTTTGTTTTTTATTAACACTATATGGTTTTCTGGGGAATGCAGTTAGAAAATTGAGATCTGGTTGAATTCCAGGGCTTACCTGGAAGTTCAGGAAGTTACCTACTCAGTAACCCTTTCTTCCCCTCCCAGGAAATGCATGCATTAGCTTCCTAATTCAGTTTTGAAGATCGCTTCTTCATATATTACCTTAACAGCTGATTGACACTTTTGGTTTTACTGGCCCTATTGTAGCACGAGCTGCGCGTAGTCTATTTTATTCGATTGCCCCAGAGGGCAAGATCTGCTTGACTTCTACTTTCATCTGGCTTTGTTTGCTACAAAGCAAAATTGAGCTTAGTCCAGCGAGATGCTGAGCCATCCCCCGCCCGTGAAGGCTATTTAATTCTGAGCGATGCTTTCTAGCTTGCAGTACCCAGGCCACCCGCCACGTGCTGAAATGAAACACAGACTGGATGATGTGAGGGTAGGTGTTTTCAGAGGCTGTTACTCCAGCGTTAGGGTGAGTGAGACCCCAGCGGCATTGCAGCAGTGCCTCTATTATTGTCTTCTGCAGCCGCTCTAAAAGAAGCCGGGTAAGCACGGCACGCCACGTCTCTCCATCCATCAATGGGGAAAGGGGCTTCCCTTGCAGCATCCAACAGTCTCTCCGTCAACCATGTGGTGGTGGTGAAACACCAGGGGGAAGAGCCAGGCGGCGCCAGCCGCCAATGGAAATGGGGAAAGCAGGAGCCCACAAACAACTAACAGCTTGCTCTCAGTTTTCTCTCTCTTCATGCTACCTGGCTGCTGCTCAGCCCTTATCTCCTATTCTCTTCGCACTTATTTCTCCAGTGTTCCCTTTCTTTTTTGCTTTGAATTCCGTATACCGCTTCACCTCCAGAGTAAACCCATGAGAGGAAAAAGTAATAATTGTAGAGTTGGTGCTTGCCATCACCTTGTCTGTTTAGCCCATGGGGTTATAAATGTGTTCTGCAGAGTACTTTGCAAGGCAAGGATCTATCCCTGAGTGCTTGTTAGGCACTGCTATCCTAACGTTCATTAAAAACCTTGTGCCAGATGAGGATGTTATTATTAGCACTAATTGGTGTAACTCAGCTTACTTCGCTTGACGTGAGGGCAATTGACAGTCTCCAATGTTTAGGAATCACTCTATTTGTAACAACGCTTCATCTTTCTACAACGTCTCACATCTGCCAGAGGCATTTGCAATGTCATCAAAAAGCCTCCTCTAACTTTTGATCGTGGTAATGATGCAGGATGAGTTCCAGCAAAGAAATTTGCTTTTCTTAAATAGGCTTCAGAATAATGCTGCCTTTCATGGTACTCGCTTTCCTATTTTTAAAGATTACTGTGCAAAACAAATACCCCTGGAACAGCAATATGTGAACAGATATTAACGTTTTACATCCTGGGACAAGGTGTTTCAACTATGCCTGTGTCTTGCTAAAAAATAACAAAGCTAAATGAAATTGATTGTATGAAAATGATAGCACTCCTCTTCTCTTGCTGGATGCTTATTTCTAGCGCTGTGTGCCCTCTCCTACAAGCCACGGAGTCCTCAGCAAATCACATTTAATCTTAAACATGGAAAAAGAGATTCAGAGACATGGAGTCTTGTCCTTTTAAAGCATTAATGAGAGACCAAGTGGTAACACAAACGAACGGGACAAACCCAATATTTCAGTAGAATCTATGTAACATATGAAGGATTGATGCACTTCAGCTTTAAATAATTACAGACCCCTTTCTGTTCGTAGGTACTTACATTACTTGAAAGATGGGTGAACTCAGTACAGGGGGTTTTGTCTAAATGTCATTAACGATGAGCTACTTAAATAGGCTTTTGGTTTGTTCTTGAACTTTCAGTGCTTTTCTCAAGGTGACCCATCATAATTTACAGCCATGGATAGCAGCAATTCCTAGACAGCTGGCAGCGCCATTGATTTTGACCTAAGCTTCAACCGGTGAGCCAACAATTACTTCTATAAAGGTTTCAGCTGCTCTGTGCGGAAGCAGACACGGTGCTGGCTCTTTGGCAATTTGAGATGGCAAGATAGCCAATGTATCAATCCTCTTCTATTGATAAAGCTCCTGGGCAGTAACCGCTGCAGCGCTGCTTGTAGGTCTGGAGATTTTTGATCGTCTCAGTTTTAATGACTTCCCCAAGAAGAGGATTTAATGTGCATATATTATTTAGCAGTAATACCCAATTGGCAACAGACACAATAGATACTGATTGATGGGCTTACAGAGAAGCGTGCTAAGTATACACTGTGCCCAAAAATTCCCTCCTCTCTTTGGCAAAGATGGATCAAATGTAAAGTATCACAAAGAAAATATATCAAAGCATACTAGGCAAATCTTGAATGAAAATCTAATTGAAACTCATGATACAATGCTTGATTATCAGTGTAGGCTTAGAGATTTTAGTGCAAAGTGAAAGGCTCACTTGCACGAGTTTGCAGGCTTGCGTTTTGTTTTGGCCTTTTTGCTTGGGTACCGAGGAATTTATCTAGCTTACAGCTTCTAAAGACCCTGTATAAGAGGTTCTAAAACTATCACTAATCACAGTAAGGAGATTTGGAAAATCCTTTCTCTTCTGTGCAAAGATCTTCATCAGACATACTGTTCAACTACTGGAAAGGCTATTTGTTTTTATCTGCTATCACTGGAAACTCCAGCTATCTTTATTGCTAGAATCAACCTTAAAAAAATAACGATGAACTGCTATCATACACTAAAATGCAGGCACACATACAGGATAAGGAATATTGGTATGACACAGAGATGAGCCTTCCTTTAGGCTAAAAGGTTTTTTTAAGTAACTTGATTGTAATTGTACTGGTTTGGAGATTTTTGGTAGGATGAGCTAGAAGATAGTACTTGGCCTGCACTGTTCAGAAGACCTTCTAGTAAGACAGCCTAATTCATTGCTGCCTCTGCTTTGCTGCTTGGTTTTTGCGCGTTTCTTAGATTGTAAGTTCTTGTGGGCCTGGTTCCCTTCTGTTCTGAATTTGCGAAGATCCTAGCACAGTGAAGCCTGAGGCTTGAGTTTGTCCAATGCATATAAAGAAATGAAAGGCTGCAGCCCAGGGGTTGAATCATCTACAGAATATCTAGAATTTCCCTTTTAGGACTTTCTGAAGAAAGTTTCTGCCTAAGTACATAGATTTTCAAAGAATTTCTAAGCACTATACACCTTCCTTTTAATTTTTCCTGCTTTATTTCCAGTGCCTTTTGGCTTTTTCGTGTGCAGTGGTTATTCATTGTAATAACCCCTGAGAGAAAAGGCAGCGTAATACTTCTGAAAATACAACAGATGCTTGTAATATCATTGCTGTCTCTACAGGGACTTCTGTAAACAGATTCCTTGCTATACTCAGCATGTTAACATCCAGGAGCAGAATATTGTTTGTGGAATTTATAATGGGACCAGGGACTCCAAAAATTGATCCGTGGGGTCTTATAACTACAGGAGCTCCAAACTATACGTTATCAAGCTGCCTTGACTTTGCTGGCTTTCAAACACAGCTCAGTTTGCATTTACAGCCTATTCTGAATAATCTTCACTTGGTACCTCCGTACTCAGAGACTGTCAAGGAGAATGATTATCTGCCAAGTACTGATGTGTTTGGGAATATTCAGCACAAGTTTTGGTGTGTTATTTAAATGAATGTCTTCTTTTGTCACCCTCGAAATATTCACCGTCCCTCTGGCAACCTCTGTATCCTGGAAGGTGTGCAGCGCAATGAGATGTATAAATGAACAAGAGGCAGGCAGGATGGCATACATGATGAATGAGAATAATAAGTCATTAGGAAAGACTGGGATAAAAACAGAAGGGACCAAAAAACCAAACAACAACCCTCTCGCACAGGGCTGAGGTGGGAAAATGGTATTGGTTTCATTCTCTTCTGTCTTGGCAGATTTCTAGGAGTGCATGCAAGGGCTTAGAGTGAAAATATGCATGAAAAATGCAAAAGTCCTTGAAAAAACATAAACTCCTTGTTTTCAATATTCAGTTCTTTTATGGCATTATTTTGTCTTCTCTGAGTCCCTGTCTTTTTCCACTGATTTCTCAAACCTTCCTATGAATAAAGTATAACTCGCCCCCAGCGCTGCCAGGCTTTGTAGCTGCAATCATTTTTCTGGTCCAGAAGCCCCTTCCTCCCCACGAGCTCTTTGGTTATAAAAAATGATTTTCAGCCATAGAAAACTTCAGCGGGTGCCCACAATCTCTATCGCTATGTTCCTGCTGCCTCCTCACCCCACCTGCAGACATGGATGAGCATTAGCCATCAGCAGGCTTCTTTCCAGTACACCGGCTCTAATGTCCAACATTGTCTTTGGACACAGCCTCTACCTGTTTGAGGGGGTATAGAACAAACATATTTCCCTCATCAACTGAAAGGGAGGCAGAATTGCATCTCCTCAGCTAGCATTTCCTATTTTTCCTGATCAAAAAAATATTATTATTTGAATAAGAAAAATGTACTCATATTTTTCTCTCTTGCATTTGTGTTGCCCTTATTCTATTTTCAAGAGTGGTATCTTCAGATTGTGATTAAATGGATGAAATGAAATGCTTGTCAAATTAATTTTTTATTAAAAATTCTTGTATCGGAAAGTGGGATATTTCTGTAATAGTATGCAACTCAGAATTAATGTTTTCAAGAACAAGGCACCATGCTCATTTGCTTTTCAATGAATTATGATTTAAAAATGTAAATGTTATAAAATTTTATAGTTCTGTAACTTGGGAGAATTCCAATCCCAGTGCAAATCTGTGCAACATCCCTTTCCCCTTCCCCTTCTCCTTCCCTTCCCCTCCCCTCCCCTCTTTCCTCTCCTCTTTCCTCTCCTCTCTTCTCTCCTCTCCTCTTTCCCTAGCTTAAATCTACACGTTCTCATTTTGGTACGTGTGACTACCAATAGGGTTCTTGAAGGACAATACAAGAATCTGGTTTAAGCTTTTGTTTAATTTTTCTTTTTTTGTGGTAACCCTAAATACTTTTGTTGAAAACCTGGTCGTTGATGAAAATGGCAGTACATGGGCAGAACACCTTATTCCTATTTGTATCAGCATCCATTTCTATAGGTAGTTGTCCTGCAATAAGTATATCAATACGGTTAAAGCAGTACAATTTTTTAGTATTAGTAAGAAGTTACGCGTCATTTTCCTGGGATGCATTTTTGCCAATCGTGTATAAAAAGCAACAAACGCCATAAGCCTTTGAAGCTGGGGCATGTACTGTGTACTTGCTATTATTAAGACAAAGAGCAATCATAGTGCCACCATCTTCTGCGTCCAATTATGGAGCCCCTACTACGAGAAAGATATGAACATGCTGGAATGTGTCCAGAGAAGGGCCACGACGATGATCAGAGGGCTGGAGCACCTCTGCTATGAGGACAGACTGAGAGAGTTGGGGTTGTTCAGTCTGCAGAAAAGAAGGCTCTGAGGAGACCTTACAGTGGCCTACCAGTATCTTAAGGGGCCTACAGGAAAGATGGGGAGGGACTTTTTAGGATGTTAGGTAATGGTAGGACTAGAGGGAATGGATTAAAACTAGAGATGGTTTGATTCACATTGGATGTTAGGAAGAAGTTCTTCACCATGAGGGTGGTGAGGCACTGGAACAGGTTGCCCAGAGAGGTGGTGGAAGCCCCATCCCTGGAAGGTTTTAAGACCAGGCTGGATGGGGGCTCTGAGCAACCTGATCTAGTGGGAGATGTCCCAGCCCATGGCAGGGGGGTTGGAACTAGATGATCTTTAAGGTCCCTTCCAATCCTAACAATTCTATGATTCTGTATGCACTTGTTAATTGGCTGCTTACCTTATCCATATGGGAAGTCCTAACTCCATTAATCACGTGTTCAGCTAAGACCAGAGTCCTTTAACCACTGCGGACACTTTAAATCCACTTGCAAATATCTCGACTTCCTCCACTGCACTTCTTCATCCTGCAAAACCTCAGCGACCAGCATAGCTTTTCCTTGGTCCTTTTTTTCTTCACTGATGGATCATAGATATCATCCGTGTTAGTCTACCTGCTTATCAGTCACACTCTCAAGTTCCCCAGTATCTCAGTTGCACAGTTACAAGATCATTAGACTGTGTAGCATTGCTTTGGCCAACTCATGTTATTTAGCTTTAAGTACATATATTCCATTGGTTTATGAATACTTCTTGTTTTCTGAATCCCCTCTTTTTTTTTAAAATAAAAATTAATATGTTTTAGGGCACTGCAGGGTGGTGCAAATTTGAGAAGTTGTATGACGGCATCACTGGGCTTTGTAAATACTGCGTTATCTTTCATGCATACCAGAAAACCGGAACTGCCACTCTACCCCAATTATTCCCAAATCTAAAACCTTCTGCAAGTCACATTTGCAGAAAGATGTTCCATGGCCAAAACGTGTGATGGGATAAAGGCAGCATCCAGATTCAGTGCACGTTTATTTGGGGAGGTATTTTATTCTCCCCTTCAGGATTACAGAGTCTGTGTTTAGGGACTGGTCTTGTACTTAGCATGACAAGTGTTTATGCCATTTGTCTTCCACGCTCATGCTCTGATGTGTCCTCCTCATGGGATGCTGGAAAGTCGTCCAGAGCAGAGGGGTGTTCAACAGCCTGTGAGTCTGAGCTTTGTCCTTTTGCATTATCTTTGTTATCTAGACATGCTACTTTGAGATTTAAGCAATTCACCTTTCAGAAAATTATGTCGTCCACATTTTCTTGACAACAGCCCCTCAAACCCTTTTGTAAATGATGGGTTTGACCTCTGTAATTCTTGATAGTGCTTAGGTATTTACTTTTCCGCACCTCAACTTGTCCCTTTTCAGGCTGAGGCTGCAGAGGTAGGAAAACTAGTGCCATATGTGTAAGCACGTTCAGCAAAAAATGCTAATAATCCCACACCATTGGATAGTGATTTGTCTTTTTGGTTTCTTTTTGGTGAGGCCCTGGGGAATTTGCATAAATTGAGAGACAGGTAGGCATAAAACGGTTGACGAATGGCTCCCTTGGCTTGAACGCTAAGCAGCAGCTCCAGCTTGAGTGATGAAGCCAGGATATTAAAAGGATACGTAAACAACAGCAAGATAGGTCTTCTCAGGGTGCTTCTGACAATTATCTCTGTTAATGATGCATTTGCAGAGGAGCTTGCTGGACTTCTTGGACCCAGCTCAGCCCAACTGTGGCACCACCAGCGTCACTGGAACTCTGCCCATCTAAATGAAGCCAGAGTTTTTTTGTACTGTGATTTACAGCATGCATTGCTTGGGCGAAAGAGAATTGCAGTTGTATGCTGGCTTTTAAAAATATTTTCACTCTTGAAAGAAGCCTGATTGACAAAGAATATGAGCCATTGAATTTACAACTCACCAGATTTTACTAAGAACACCCTAAATATGCAAATTTATGGGAGGGGAAGCAATATTCTTACTCCTATTTATGATGGGTTTGATAGACAGAAATAATTCTCTTGTCACTTGTTACAGAGAAGAATTATTAATTTTGCTTTGTCGGTAGAAAGGCAAAAGCCAGCAATCACGTTACAAAGTAGGTTGCATAAATTGGTTGACTTTCAATGCCTCTTTCCCCATCACATTTTAGGAAGAAGAAAAGATTTCTTAATGGTGCCAGGTTCCATTAGAACAGTAGTGCAACATAGTTTTAATTGACGTGTACCATGTCTTAGGAAAATAACAGACAAACTCCCTGACCATTCAATTACCATATAAATAAGAATGTGCATATCTCCTCTCATATCAGCGTCTTGCTTTTTTTGTTGTTGACAAAAATAAGTTAATGGGTAAAAGCAGCTTTTCATTTGAATAATGACTTAATGCTTCTGTGAATTTCAGATGGTGGATTAAGCCCTTTCTTTAAAAGTTTGCAATTTCCCTATAGTTCACCAGCTGCCTTTGCTCAAGATAAAAAAAAGGCAAATGGGAAACTTCAAACCTCAGCACCTGCTAGGGTGCTGCTGCGGTTTATAAATCTGTTTAGGGAAATGAAGCATGCAAGTCCTCTGCTGCTATTTCTTTGGCAGGCTATCGTTGATGAGAGAGAGGAAAAAGCCCAGTGGTGTGTGGTTTATGGCGTAGACCAGTTTTCTTTTTTGTGCCTCGCCAGCTGGAGGTGATCCTTTGCAGGTACACACTTCAGGTTTGTAAGATCACCAAGGAAAGAAGCAGTGCTACCTTCTTTTGACGGGATTGTAGGAGAGGCACCAGATCTGAGTCAAAATGAATTACGTGCAGGGCATTAATGTAAATTGTTCAAGCAGGTAATTATTTATGGGGAAACGATACTAGCTGTGGTAGTTGCGTGTGATGCCTCTTTCATTCTACACTGCAGGCCATTCCCGCTGCCGTAAGTTTTGTTGTCTCACTTCATTTTTCAGCAGTAGGAGGATGGAAAACCTGTTTGCCTCATAGCCAGCGGATCTCAAACAACAGTTGCCCTATTTTCTTTCACTTACTCTTTCCCATACTTTGGACGCTAGACATCAAACTTGCTTTGATCCAGCTAAAAAAATCAGTAACACTCCAGTAGAAGTGACAAAACCAGTACGCAATAGCACTTAAACCAACCATGAGACATGTGTCCGGTAGTGTATAAAGATGTGGTTCAACAGCCAGCCTCTAGGCCCTTCTCTATTTCTGAAGAAAAGCTCCAGGTTCAAACAGGTATTACTGTTCGGATCACTTTCTTATTTTAGGAAGAAAAATAAAGGCAGTACCATGCTCCCCACACCTCCTTTCTGAAATAATTTAGACTTGCACACTGACTGTTAACATGTGTTGAGCATGCCAGGGAAGGTGAGAAGGTGGTTTGAAGCTGGACCGTGTGTTAGTAGAGCATCCCGATCTGCTGTGATATACAGAAGCGCAGGGCTCTGCGAGTGGTGGTTACTAGACTGAGCTTGCTGTTAAAATGGCAGACAGTTCTGAATCAGCTGTTAAAAAAAACGCTTCCGCTAGATGGAAGGTTCTTCTTTCTGCTTTCCCCTCATCTCTTCCCCTTACTGACTGAGACTCAGACCAGACTTGAAAGCTACTGTGCTTTGATTGTACCCCCATGTACTTGGAAAAGCACTTGCATTGGCAATTCACTCCACAAGGGCCATCTTCTATGTCTGATTTTCAAAAGGTGTACTTAGCATGTCTGTCTGCAAAATCCAAACTGTCAATTATTAGCTCCAAATGATATATATGTTCAGGCTGAAAGCAGGAAAAGCATCAAGCTTTTCACAACAGTGGTTTGTTTCTCCCAAGTGAATTCCTCAAAGTACCTATGTCTTTCGATCCCTTTCAATGTGGAATAAGAATCTATGTCCATCTGTCTCGCTAGAGAGGAAAATAATCTACATTGTACTATACACTTGGAATTGTGCACATAAAGGAATGTGTAAATAGATACCTTTGCTTGTACTTGTTGTTTCTCTTCTAAGGTTCTCTCTCAAAACAGCCTTTGTGTTTCTCTTCTAAGGTTCAATATTGCAATAGTTGTGCTATAACAAAAGGACCTGTTTCATTAGCGTAGAAAGGGCTCTCCTGGTAGTGGAGTAAGATTTAGCTTAACCATCTCCATCAAACAGAAAAAAATAAAGTAGGGTTCAAGCAAGCATGACACCAATACAGAAAAAAATAATCTTTTAAAAATCCAGTTTTTCTCTTTACCTACCTTCTATATTTTTGGGCCATTGATAGGACACTTGGATTCCTTATTTCATACATCCATTTTGAAAAGCAATATGTGATGCTTCATAATAACATACAGAGAAGTTTCAGCATAATAGATAGAAGTCAACAGAAGCCATATGGAACATGAATAGGATTGCCGTGCTTTGTTGCCCATTATCATCTTGGTCTAGTTCCATATGGTGATTGAGCTCTGTTTACATGACTTTGATGTGTAGGCATCTATGTTATTGGAGTTGTTAACCAATTAATAAAAATCTACTGCCATATGTGCTGATTCTACAGTTCACTGTTTTATTTGCATTGGAAACCGATTTGGGAAGAACCCTGTTCTCAGTTCTGTTCTCATGATAATAATGTCGTTTTATACAGAGACTGCACTCACAATCACAATCCTTCCTTGTGCTTATCAAGAGGAAGTTCTTGATGCAAACTGATGAAAAGCTTTGGTAGAAATTTAGATCCAAGCAGCTCTAGACCTGAAACAAGACAGTTCTTCTTGGTCCATAAGTTGGGAACAAATTCTGATGAATGAATGCATGTCAGAAAGCAAAGTTTAAGTCACACAATCATAGAATCATTTAGGTTGGAATAGACCTTTAAGACCACCAAGTCCAACCACCAACCTAACACTGCCAGGTCCACCACTAAACCATGTTCCTAAGTGCAACATCTACACAACTTTTAAATAATTCCAGGGACGGTGACTCAAATACTTCCCTGGGCAGCTGGTTCCAATCAATCTAAACCTCCCTGGTGCAACTTGAGGCCATTTCCTCTTGTCCTATGACTTGCTACACGGGAGAAGAGACTGACCCTCACCTCGCTGCAGCCTCCTTTCAGGTAGTTGCAGAGAGTGATAGGATCTCCCCTCAGCCTCCTTTTTTCCAGGCTGAACAATGCCAGCTCCCTCAGCGGCTCCTCATAAAACCCCTCACCAGCTTTATTTCCCTTCTCTAGACACGCTCCAGTACCCTCTTGTAGTGAGGGGTCCAAAACTAAACACAGTATTCGCGGTGCGGCCTCATCAGTGGTGAGTACAGGGAGAGGATCACTTCCCTAGTCCTGCTGGACACACTACTTCTGATACAAGCCAGGATGCCATTGGCTTTCTCGGCCACCTGGGCACACTGCCAGCTCATATTCATCTGTCTGTCAACCAATATTAACCCAGTAGCTACCTGGTGGGGAGGACCCTCCCTACAATTTTCCCTTGAAAAGCTGTAAACTAGATGAATTCACTCACTGATTGCTGATTCTTCTTTCCTTGCCCTTATGTCAGGGTGTCCAGCTAGGAAATCTCCTCCAAGAATTTGGTGGCATTTTTCACCTTCCTCTTCTGGAAGACATTTTTCATGTCTTCCAGCTGTGAAAGCAAGAAGAGCTCATGTCCTCGTGGGACCTGCAGTGTGCCTGAAATCTCAGCACAGTCTTCCAGAGCTCAGCTTCTCTCCTCCCCTTTTCAGATGCAAATGAAGGAGCAGTGAAGAATTCAAGGAAAGGCATTTCCCACAGGAGATCACCTATGAACCCAAATCCCTATTAATTTTTCTTGAATTCCTGGAGAAACCTTGCTGGGGAAAAAAGATAAATCAATCTTGATAGGCAGATGCAACACAGATTTGGGAGGAAAGATGCTGTTAAAAGCCACTAACACACTTGCATGGACTTGGGCAGAAAGCCATGATATTTGTGTACTTACCAGCACAGTAGTGGTAAAAAGCAACCAAAAAGGATCTAAGAAAATGACCCTAAGGTTGGTGTGTTACTGCCTAAGGACTTGACACCTACCAGATCCTCCATTTTTCTGCACTCCAGGGTAGCTGTCCTTCCTCAGAGACCTTCTCTCTCTTCCTTCATAAAACTTGATATCTGCCTGAATTTCTTCTGAAATGAACTAAAAAAACCTGTTGTTTTTGTTGCTTTGATGGGGCTGGATCTTTCTCTTCCTGTTCCTTCCCAGTCCTGGGCAAAACTGCAGCATAGATGCACTAATCCTGCGAGTCAGCTCTTTGTACCGTGTCTCCTGGGCAGGAGGTGGTGACACACTTGGCCTGATGTGCTGGGAACATCATGTTTCTCCCTTTTTAATCTTCCAGATTTTTATCGTGGGGAACTGTTGAAGCCTGTCACCTCACCGCTTTTGTCCTTCTCTTCTTAGGGCTGAGCACTAGGCAAAGCCATCAACCCTCCCACAAAAATGCTGGAGGCAATAAACATTTAGGCTGCCGGGAAGGTGAGGAGCTCTTGAGGCTTGGTGGGACCATGGATGGGGAAAGCATAAGAAAACAGGGGGAGAATGTGCAACCAGAACCTTGTAGGTGATGGAAGAGGGGCTGCAACTCAATGCGCACAAAGGGGGACAAGTTAGGGTCCTCGGGACCCCTGCCATTAATGTGCTGCCATGCTGCCCATCACTACATGCCCTCCAAGAAGCTCTGTCCTGGCTCTGAGCTCACAGGGAAATGTTTCCAAGCAATTTATAACCTGCTGCTCATTTGTTAAGATCCATGGCTAAATATATATATCTATTTGCATGGCAGCAGCTGGGAGTTTTAGAGACAGGGTCACTGTGACCCAGCTGAAAGGCTACCAACTGAGATAACTTTCCCAGCTGCAATCACTTGGCCAGGTTTGGAGATGCAAGTCTCATTTCCAAGAAAACTATTTCCATCAGGAAAAGCCCTGCAGGCTCCAGGAATGGCAGGACTGGAAGCAAACGCCCTGCAACCACTTCCCACGGAAGCATGGCGTTGAGTGAGCAGGTTGGGAGGCAATCGGTCCTGCCAGATGCAGGAGGTGGGTGCAACCAAGTAAATGTTTTCATCTAATGAGGTACCTCCATGTGAGCTGGGCTGCTTTGCTCGAATTCACACACTATCTTCTTCCCCTTCATATTTGGTTTTCTCCTGCCAGGATCAGAGATGAGGGTAAAGGAGATGAAAGAGAGGCAGAAGACTTCCCTGCGCAGCAGAAGGCATGCCACAACCTCTCTAGAACTTTAGCACCTGAAACACTGGCAAAAACTTCCCTCATGGATTGGATTATTTTTACGTCATTCTAGTTTCTATTAGTTGCACATCTCTGGGGCTGACAGAGTCTATGGGGCTGCAATGACTTTTGCAGAAGAATCAGAGTAGCCTCAGGTGAAGCTCCACAAGATGGGCAGGAGATGATGCGGGCTACAGAAAAATCTTACCACACCCAGGAAAAAGAGATTAGTGCTTCCAGGCCACCAGGTTGGTCTCAGGATACCATGTCCTCAGTGATATGCAGTCAATACAAGGGTGAATTTAACACTAAACCATTTTGCTGGTGATCTAGGTGGTAGCAGGGAATATTCAGGAGGCTTACTCTGGAAGAAAAACCAAAAGATGCAACCTCAACTGGGCTCTGTAAGAGGAAGATTTATAGAGTTTAGGGGAAAAAAACCATCCACCCCATCTCTCTATACCAGGCAGGGGACTTACTTCCCAGTCTGGTACAGAAATTTTTTTTCTGCCCCCCACCCAGTTCCTTTGTGGAGGAGCTGCAATGTTATCTCCCCAGCTCCAGCTGACATGAAACTCTACCAGAAAAACACAGAGTCAGACGGGTGCCCAGAACAAGTGGTACTACACTCTGCAAATCAAATAGGCAAGATCCAGCCTCAGAATACACCATCAGTGCTGAGGTGGGTGGAGGGACCCACCTTTACCCAGGCTTCTGCTGGAGGGTACCTATCAGGTACGAGCTCTTCCTTACTCTTGTTTTTCTGCTTTCCAGGAATTTTTCTCTCTCTTCCTTAAAGCCTGTTGGTGAGCCTGGATTTCTTCCTGAGGAAAAAGAAAAGATGTTCTTGGAGGAACTGAGAAAAATCCCTTTTTCCTTTACAGTTACTTCTGCCCTTGTCTTATATAGGAGAGGCTTCACCTAAACACTGGCTCCTCTGCAATGAGCAGAGCTGGAAGAGGAGGAACCAAAGCCAAGCGCATCCTAGGCTGCATCAAAAGCAGCGTGGCCAGCAGGTCAAGGGAGGTGATTCTCCCCCNGCCCAGGGAAGCTGTGGATGTCCCATCCCTGGAAGTGTTCAAGGCCAGGCTGGATGGGGCTTTGAGCAGCCTGGTCTAGTGGGAGGTGTCTCTGCCCATGGCAAGGGGGTTGGAACTGGATGATCTTTAAGGTCCCTTCTAACCCAAACTCTTCTATGATTCTATGAATGTCCACAAGCAACATATGATGTTCTGAAGAGCTGGGCAATGAAAATGCAACCTGTAAGCATGGGGAAAAATTCTGCAGAAGAGCAAAACACCAACAGTAATCGATAGGCTAGGGAAGCATGCAAGAGCAAGATAAGTGCGTAGCAATATTTCCCTCAAAAACACTCGCTGCCTCCAGAAATTGGTAGCTCTGGGATAAATATCTCTGTATTTAATAACTCTCAGTGGATTTATTTACTGTTAATTTATATAAGTGCTTTATTGATCCCACAGAAACCTTCAGCATCACCGTCTTGCAGCAAGGAGTTCCTCCCATTAATGCTGCACAGTGTTGCTCTGTGTTTGCACAGCTCTGCCACATGCTCAATTTTTTGTTAAGAAAGATGATGAAAACAGGTTTGGATCAGCAGGAAAGCAGAAAAGGAGCAGAGAAGGGGAAGATACAGAAAAAAGTTATTTTTCTGTATTTTCAACTAAAGAAACAGTGAATAGGGGAACAAATATGCAAAATTACCCTCAATAACAGATGTAAACATGTAAAAAAAAAATTCTTGGGCGTTTTTACAGATTTTGAATATGTATCATTTTCAGTATTTCAGTACAGTCAAGGGCTGTCCAGAATTCAAAGAGGAAAAAAGCTAACAAGGTATTTTTTTATTTCTCCCAGGCTATTGGCAAATATGAATAAATTAAGGGAGGGGGTGGGGGGGAAATCCCAATAGGATCATTGCAAAAAACCAAACATCCATGCAATAAAATGCCAACAGGAAGCACGTGGGTAAATGATACCCAAAGATCCAGACAGTACCACAGACAGTAGATGCAGCTGGACGACTTCACTTTGCCCTTGGAAAGGGACTTTCCGTGAGGCGGGGAGATACAAGCACATTCCGAGGCTTTACCTTATAAAGCAGCTTCTTTGACGGGAACCACGGCATGGAAGCGGTGAGCCTTAGACCTGTCGTACACTGCGCAGAGGGGCTGCTGGTCCTCCTTGCAGAAGAGTTTCAGAGCCTCCTGGTGCTGCTTGCACACATTCTCCTGTCCTGCTCCTCCTCCTCCTGCCCGCTGCCTGGTGACTTCAGCAATGTTTTCCAGCTCTCTGCCGGGATGGAAACTCTTCTGCAAAGCCTTCTGCCTGCACTGCAGGCAGGAGAAATGTGCCTCTAGCCCTTCCCAGCAGTGGGCAATGCACGGCCGGCAGAAGTTGTGGCCGCAGTGGACAGGGACAGGGTCTTGGAAATAACCCAGGCAGATGGAGCAGAAGGCTTCGCTATGCAGGCTTTCCACCGGGCTCTGCGTAGCCTTGGCTCCCCCCAGCCTACCTCCACGATAGGGTCAAATGAGCTTCACTTTGCAGGAAGAAGAGGAGAATCTTCCTCCTTCTGGCTTGGTTGCAAATGGGGGAAATAACTCCCAGCCCTAACGCCACAAAACGACAGCACAGAGAGGAGCGAGACGAGGGTGAGAGCTCACTATGCTTCCTCCTCATCTCCTCCCAGCCTCCCACCAGTTTCAGTTCAGTTGACTTTCTGAACCAGATGTGAGTTAGCAGATAGGAGGCAGGAGGGCAGGGCTGCTCTTCAGCAGGACCAGGACAGGCTGGAGAAGTGGTTGGGAGACACCTCATGGAACTGAGGGTGGGATGCCATCCTACACCAGGACCAACCATGGAACACAACTTTGGGGGTGACAAGCTGTCCATGAGTCAGTCAGCAGTGGGACCATGCACCAAAGATATCAACCCCATAGGGGTCTGCATTAGCACGAGTGGAGAGGGGAGGGATTGCTCCCGCCCATCAGCACATGTGAGGCCGTACTTGGGTATGGGGACCGGATTGGGGCTTCCCAGTACAAAGCAGACAGGGTCACACCACCAAACTGAAGCTCAGGATGGACGGGGAGAGACTGGGATTATCCATCCTGGAATGGAGAAGGATCAAATCACTGTCTGCAACTGCCCAACAGGGTTAGAGAGAGGACAGAACCAAACATCAGATCTCTCCATGCCTCTCATTATACCCTTTTAATTGTTTAATTACCCATTTAGGCTGTGTAAACAGAGCTACTGGGCCCATAGTAATCCTTGCCCTCTTTTATCTGCTTTTCTAGGCATCTGCTTTTAGGGATAGGACAAGGACTTGATGGATCCTCATCTGAACTTCTGGGTTTGTTGTATATTCTCAAGGAAAAAGTCCAGTCTCTTGCTTGACTAAAGCCCAGTGCATCCAGGATCACATTGAGCCAGCACCAAAAGGAGCAGTCCCGTTTCTAGGTATTTATTCCCAGTTCTGACTCCCCCTTTACACATTGAGTCAGGATCCATCCGAGCTGCAGATGACTCCTCCTGCATTGCTGCTGACTTTTCACCACCTCTATTTCCACAGACTTGCTGTGTTTGACAGTGCAGAAAACTCACATTTATCATCTCCCTGTGCAGTGGGTTTTAGAGAGGAACAAGGATGATTTTTCCTTCCTCTGGTTATTTTAAACAACTTTCAAAGAAAACTCACAGAAAAAAAAAAAACCACACAAGACAAAAATTACTTAGAATTGCACATTTAGTTTTAATTCTCCATCAGTGCAGACTTGCAGGCAGCCAGGAATTAGTGATTAAAAGATTAAAATACAGTTTAAGGCATGGAAATGGTCCCATTCCCCAGTAAAAGAAAGAAACCTGAACGCTGCTACCCTTTCATTTCCCTTTCATTTGAGGCTTGGGCTGGAGGAAAAATGTTGTCCTTGATGGCAGGGCATGTGCCACCTCCAGCAGCTGTGTCTGTATTTTGCATTAAACACATAAACAATCATTGAGGTTGGGATATGCCTGGGGAGTCTCCCTTCCCTTGATTCCTTTTTCAGGTTGTCCCTGGCATATGGTCTCTCTGATCCCACCAATTCCCCTTTTTCCTGGTGGCTCCACCTCCAGCTATGGTAGCACCTGGGATGGAGAGATGGATCTAAGGCTGTCCAGTCTCTGCAGCCCCGGATGGGAATTTCTGGAGGGTCATCAGAGCTTGGAGCCATGCAAAAGCTTTGCAGAGATCCTGCTCCACGCAAAGTTTTGCATAGTCCATGTTTATTGTAGGACCTGGAGCTGCAGAGGCTTATAGTGGAATTGTCACAAAACTCAGGTCCTGGGTTTTTTCCCAAGGGTGAGTGGAACGGGTCTGTTGGGTTTTTTTCCTGTGCCTTGGGAAAAAAGTTTGAGGTGAGCATCCTCCATCACCAGAAACCACGGGTAAACTGTTTCCCCTTTGAAAGAAGCCTGCAGAAAAGCAAAGATCCGTGCCTTGCTCACAGCATCAAAAACCACCACTCTGCCTTCCTGACAGTCCAAGCAGATTCGTATCTGCTGGGGGACATTGTGTAGAGTCAAGGGGGTGATACTGGGAGAGGTCAGAGCCTCATACCCATGTCTGTTATGACACAGTGCCCACACGCCCGCTTCAGGCTTCAGGGGGAACCAACTCAGACTTTGCACCAACTCATTGGCCACCCCAATGACCCACATGCCTTCTCTACAGATCGCCACCTCCCAGCAGCGCCAACCCAATGTGAAGCCCCTCAAGCCCAGCACGCAGCGCGCAACTTTGAATTCCTCTGGGTTGGAGGACAGGTCCTGCCCATGGGGTACCCACTGCACGAACTTGCCGTCTTCCAAGAGGTAAAGCCTGGCGTTGGCTGTCTTCAGGTCCAGTGTCATCTGTGCTGGAGGTGGAGAGAGAGTCAGGCTCATTGTAGCATATTTGGGGGGGCACAGGGCTTTTTCTATCCCTTCCCATCCATCCAATCCAGATGGGAGCCCTCCAGGAATTGCCTCGTGGCGGTACCAGGATGGGAGAAGGAGGAAAGGAGGCAGCAGAGAAGTTTAGGTTAATCTTTCGGGGCAGCAGAGGTTGTTTTACCATATTTTTTGATTTAATATGCTGGATTGGTTGGGCCCGTGTTCGGTTCACTTGCTTGTGAATGGAAGTTCAAAATCCAGTATCTAGAGGAAAGAGAAAGAGAAAAATGTGAAAGGCAGAAAGATCGATTGGTCTGATTGTGGATTGTTGCAAAAATCAGAGAGTCAGGAACAAGTCTGGGGGAACGCAGAGAAACTTGAGAAGGGAGAGGAGAGAAAGAGGACTACGCATATGAAATTCACCTACGCACAGAGGGGCTGCTGCAAAGAAAACTAATACAGTGATGCACTGGAGTGTGCCTGCGATGAGGAGCACGGGGCAGCCGCAAGACACTAACTCCACATAGTTAACGTGAAATACATGGGACTCGATGCAACAGGCAACAACAGCAGCAGGCAGGCAATAATAGACTAACACTCACTGCTTGTTTGCAATCTCATTATTGGATCTTGGAAAAAAATCCCTCATTCAACAACCAGGATGTATTTCTTTCGCAAGGCTTCACTCCATCCCTCCCCACCAAGAAGCATGATGGCATTTTCCTTTCTGGACCAGTGCATAGTACCTTGACATTTCTCCATAGCCTCCTTGACAGCTGTGATTTTTTCTATGAAATCACAGAATTTCTTTTCCAGCCCAGGGGAAATATCAAGTGATTGTGAGAACATTTCCCTCTTGCAGCTGGAAAGGCAGAGGGGATATATTTACACCTGCTTGCAGTTTGCTACTCAATGTTTTTTCAGCAGAAGTAGTGGAGGGAAGATGATGGGTCTGCACCTTGTCACACATCTTAGACAGCAAATTACACCACATGATCACCCACCACCCTTGTAGATGTTTATTGATTTGCTTCAGCTGTGAAAGGATGAGGTGGTTGTGTCAGGGTCCTAATGGGAATTAACATCCCTGAGCAGACCACCTGGGACCCCACATCCCCACCCATAGTCCGGGGCTCTATTTAAGCTCAGCCTTGAAGCACCTAATTCTTTTGCAAGCTACTTTAGCGGAGCATCCATGTGTTGCTGTGGGCCCTGCAGATCCACCCTACAGGATGCCTTCTTGGCTTGCCCCTAGTCCTGCCTCCTGCCCATGGACCTGCCTGATGATCTGAGCTGCCCCCAGCTGCTCTTCCCAGCTGTGCTCGGCTCTTCTTGCTCAGGTACGTGGAATGGGGTTATGGCTGGTGATGTTTCCACTCCCTGTGCAGTTGTATGTAGGTCCATTGGGAGCCATCAGCTCTTGCTGCACCCTGACAGCTTGTTCCAAGACAATGTTAATTTTTGTTATGCTGAACTATTTCTTTGGCAATGAATTAAGACTCTTCCCCAACGTGCTCCCACCAGGTACTCACCTTGAGAGTGTAGGAACCTGTACCCTTTAGAAATGGAGCCCTGTTCTCCTGCTTCAGCTTGTGCAGGTGACTGAGCTGTTGGTGCCAGTGTGTGTCTGAATTCATCATTAATTAAGAAAAGAGGGAGAGACCTCCTTCCAAAACCCAGTGACTCAGTCAAGTCCAAAGGCTATATTGCAGAAGGGCCAACCTGTACCTATATGACTTCTCCCAGTATCCTGCCACAAAGCTACTCTGCTGTGGTGAAAATTTGATAAGAGAAGGACCACATACCTGCTCAAGGTGGTTTTGATGCCCTAGATGAGAGAGAAAAAGAGACTTAGTAACCTGGAATAGCTCCCCTTGGAGTACCAGGTCCCACTCTAATGAAGTCCCTCTTTTAGCATGTCGGGGTACAAAGATGAGAGCTGGAGACCAAGCTGGTGTTCAACCAGTGCCTTCACAGCACATTTGGAAAGCCTGAGGTCTCACCTTCAGGAGTTCACAGTCTGACTGCTGGCATATTCTTTCCATCTCCCCACTCAGCGTGCCCAGGCTTGTGGTCTCCTCCAAAAGCCTGTTGAGGATGTCTTCATGTGTGTTCATTATCTCTGTGTCCAGCTGGGCCAGGAAAAAGGAATCCTGCTTCTCTAGGAACTTGTGAAACTCCTTATGTGCTGTCACAATCTTCTGCCCTTCTCTGCCAAGGGCAAGCCAAAGCAGGTAAAGGAAAGCAGAGAGCAGAACAAAAGCATCAGGGGTTAATGGTGGGCCATGCATTAGTGGGATCCATAAAAAAGAATCCATTTGGGGAAGATACAAACCCACTCTCCCTTCCCCACGCCCCTTGAGCACCACCCACCCATAGGAGAGAAGAAGAGGAGATGTTCCTCCTTTCTTCCCCCATCCTCTGCCAAGGAAAAATGATGGGCACCTATGGTGTAGTCCTAGAGTCTGTCTTGTGTATCCTCTACAGAAGATTGAAGCACCTCATGCTCTGATTTCAGAAGTTGCAGTTGGGTCTGAATTCGTTTCTGAGAGGAAAGTAATAAGTCCCTTGTTTAATGGTATCAGAGTTATTTATGCACACCCACCTTTTTTTTAAAAAAAAAAAACAACAAAGGTCAAGGAGGTTTCAGGGAGTCATGGGGTAGGAGAGGAGCAGAGGATCCATTTCTGTTTTTTTGCTTTTTGTTGGTTTTTTTTTTTTCCTACTGATCTTCAGCATAGCTGATCTTGATAAGGAACCTGCATCCCAGAGAGTGCCATTTATGGCTGCTGGATAAACAAACACTCATGAGGCTCAGTAAACCCCTGTCATTGCGAATTGTGAGGTTAAAAGGTTAAATAGGGATTGTGGTGGTGAGAAATCATATGCATCTGTTTCTTTCTCTTGCCTAAGCCTCTGCTCATGGATGAAGCCTGGGGGAGAAGACCCCTTGGTCCGCCAAAAGTATGGTGCTCCTATGTCCACCTCTTCCTCAGGGCAGGAAAATACCACCTCGACAGTTGGTATCAAGAGAATAAGGATGGGTGAGTCCACAGGTGGTTTATCCCACAGGCCAAAGGCTATACAGGTACCTGTACCCACCAGGAGCTTCTGGCCCTGTGTGCCTCAACATGCCCATAAACCCCTCACCTCGTACTCCTGGGCAGCCTCATCCACAGGAACCACAGAATGGTTACAGTGCACCTTGGACCTATCGCACACTAAACAGATAAGCTTTTCCTCATCTTTGCAGAAGAGCTTCAGGGCTTCCTGTTGCTCCTTGCACAAGTTCTCCCCTCTGTCTACCTCTCTGACTGGTCGCAGGTTCAAGTTCTTGGCTACTTCAATGATGTTGGCCAACTCCCAGTTGGGTTGGAAGCTCTGCTGGGGCACTGTTTCCCTGCACTGGGGGCAGGAGAAGTTGGTGGTCAGTCCTTCCCAGTTCTAAGTGATGCACGCCCAGCAAAAGCTGTGCCCACAGTGGATAGACACAGGATCCTGGAAAATTTCCAGGCAGATGGAGCACGAGGTTTCATCCTGGAGGCACTGCACAGATGTCCTGGCTGCCATGGACAGAGACGAAGTTTGTTTTGCTCTCAAATGATCAGGAAGAAGAGAGATTCTCTTCCTGATTCTAAGCCATTGGTTAAACTGAGATCCAGCCCCTTTCTATCAGGACTTAGGCGATATATTTACTTATATTGCTTTGGGAAGTAGCAGTTCGACAGCTGAGGAGGAGGAGAATTGGAGATGCCCATGCCATTTTTGCCCAGTGAAGGTACTGGGATTTTTTCAGCCTCCGAAGCCTCTCCTTTCAATCTGTGGAGACTGGTGGATTTGGTGACTCAACAGCCACTAAAACAGGAGTTTCATTCACTATTAGCACCAAGAGAAGTTGTAGTGCAGCTGGGGTGCGAGATAACTACTGTCTGAAAATGCTTCTGATATCAGGAGTGACAGGACCTGGCAGGGCTTGGGAAGGACCTCAGCACCCTTTAGGAGAGCCTCTGTGGAGCTGTTTGGGAGGACTCTAATAACCCTTGGGTGACCCTAAGGGTTCAAACGTACAATTTACTGCAGGGCAGGGCCTTCCTGGCTATCAGAAGAAACTTCTGCCACTCCCAACCTGTGGGACATCAACTTTGCCCATGGGGTAAGGTGGGACATCAGACTAACACCCTGCAGAGACTGCTATGGATCACAGATGCTCACGTGTCCCTGGAGATTGCTAGTGTCTCCAAGACCCTGAAAGGTCCCAGCAGGTTTCTCTGATCCACGGTGACAGAGCTGAGGGTCTGGACTGATGCTTTTTCCTTCCTTTTCCAGCTCTTTAAATGCCTTTACTTTCAAAAATTGTTGTTGTCCCTTCTCTCCATCATCATCCATTTGCCATTGCCTTTCAACTGGTTTCCAGTCCAGCTGTTTTTTCAGTCACACGAGCAGGAATCATTTCTATTTCCTCCCACAACAGCTGTGATGAAGCAAGAAAGGCTTTAAGTGCTTTCATTTGAGTACCCAAATGTAAAATAAATAAAAAAAATACGGATGTCTGCCCAAGATGATCCTTTCTGAATCTGCTGCTCTTGAAAACCCCATGAGAATGAGATTCAAAGTGGATACCAAGACTCATTTGCTCTGCTTTATTCCTTATCATGCGTGGAGTCCCAAAAGATAATGTGGTTTCCTGGATCAAACCAAAGGCTTGTCCAGAGTATGTAATGTCCATCTTACTGTCCGTGCTGTCTTAGGGAGCCAGCCAGATCCTGGACGTCCAAACCCAGAAGAAAAGCAGGACTTTTCTCTCCACTGAAAGAAGTTGGAGGCAAAGCAAAACCTCAAGTCTCATTATCGGCATCAAAGAAAGCCATGTGTCCCTTTTCATAACCCAGAGAGACCCAAATAGTCCTTGGCCTCCCATTCAGAGGCTGAACTGTTTTGAAGGAGGTGAAAGCTTGAAACCTGTTCCCAGAGATGCCAACAGCCCAAATCCCCTGGGAAGGGGTAGGTGCTAAAGATGAAGTAGAAAGAAACTCATGAACAGGTTTCCAGACAAGGGCTGGTGAAACTGGTAAAAAGAACTCACTTCTGAAAGTAGTCATAATGTCTTAAAAATATTAGGAAGGGGTTTAAATATCACACTTTGATTGAAGACCAGATCTTTTATGGATTCCATTAAAATCTTCATGAGGGACAGACTTTGTCATGTCTCCCTGTGAGAAAGTGTACGACTTTTGTGACACATCTGGTACGCATTGAGAGGCAGGTTCTGGGCTGGGTGGACCACTGCTTGAGGTCAGTATACTGCTTTCTGAAGTCTGTGGTATTTCTCAGAAAAATCCATATCTGTAGTTTTTCTCCATTGATCCTTACTTATCTCTGCCCTCCAGGAATTCCCAGCCAGGCTCGCTTTGCTTTTTGTTTACACGATCTACTAAAGCAACAAATGTATTTGTACAGCAGTGCTTCAGTAGTACTTCTGGGTCATACAACATACTACTCTTGCAGTTACTCCATGCCTCATAATAAGCTTGTTTGAAATGAGTGTACGGGTGATTTGCCAGAGTAAATTGTTTTGTTGCTAAATTCAGTGACATTAACCCAGCAAATGAGGAGTTGGCCTGTATTAGCATTTATTTCCTTTAAAAGGGAATGACTTTGAAAAGAGCCTGTGGATTCACGGGACTGCTATTACCATAGCTCGCTAATGATAATTACTGTGGAATTTCCTGTTTGAGGAAATCCAACTGTGAGTTCATAAACATGTGTGAAAGCAAACGGAGAGGAAAACCAAAATTCAAACAACTCTACAATCCCTTAAACCCTGCTTTCACTTCACAGCTTTCCTTCAGTGTTCAATTCTATTTTGTAGCAGTAAAAGGCTCTGACAAGTTGTATGAATGGGGGAAGTATTAAAGAAACAAAACCAGAAAACAAGCAGTTCTTTTTTACTGACATGTATTATTTTATACTCCAAGTGATATAACAGGAATTGCTTCTCGCCTTTTAAATTATGTTTTTGCTCTATTATCCGTACAGTAGTACTGCACTACCATTTTAGAAATTACAGACACATTGAAAGAATACTGGAGGTTCTACTGAATCTATGTATTTATGTTGCATTCCTCGTGGTAACTGATACATTATACATCATAAATAACTCTAATATTGCAGGAGACAGTGCCCCATATTAAGTCATTTTGTGTTAGAGGGCTCTCATTTGCGACTTTCTCCAAAGCAAACTTTAACAATAATGAATTATGTTCTTTAAGTGAACCTGTATATAAATTACAGATTTAGAGATGAAAAATAGCAGGCATCTGGTTCTTGTTCATATGAAATGAAAGGCTAGAATACATACACACAGTGGAGTCAAAATTGGTACACTCTTCTATATAGTATCCTCTTATTTTGGAAAAAAAAAAAAGGTTGCACGACTTATTAAGCTTAACCCGGTGAGGTGTCACAGCCTTACTCGAAAACATAACCTTGCTATTTCTGTTAATCTTTCCTCCAGTTTGCATAAGGTCAGCTGGCCCCAGTGCTGAGTCTTATCTCAGAGACCCACCTGTTGCACCTTGAGAGAAAACAGAGGTGATCTTTTACCGAGTAAAAATCTGCGGTCTGATGTTACTCCACTGTTTTATCAGTAAAACTTGCTTTGTTTTTGTGACAAAAGTCTAGTCTATGCTTAGCTTTAGATCCTACCTACGGAATGCTGATCATCTACCAGTGCAGTTAAAATAACACAAGTCATATACACTTGCACAGGTGTTCTTGACAACAGGAGGTGATGAACAGCTGAGTTAGCACGGAAGTCTTCCAGCAACAGTCCTACAGTCCTTACAGTCATCACTGCTCTGATTTAAATTTTGCTGCTCAGAAGACCTCTATGACTGGAAGCTCCTCTCTCCAAAATTTCTAGGTAGCCTCCTCCTACAAACTGAGCTCAGTGCTGTAGGCTGGGGTCCATGTAAAGCTATTCTCTACCGAACCAGTTTATTCAGACATGTAAAAGGACACAGAGAGTACAAAAGCGGAGAGCTTCATGCAAATTGAAGGATATGGAAGTATGGCAGTCCAGCCAAAAATCTGGTTTTGCCTGCTTCCCCTCCCATTTGTGCTACTGCTCTGAGGAATTATATGTCCCTCTCAGCAAGGACCTCACCGTGTTCTTCACCATCTGGAAGAAAGCAGCCTGGAGTCTCGTATCAATTGAGAAAGTGGCAAAGTCCAGGGAAAGAGATGCCTTTTTAAGGCCAAACTAAAACAAGAGAAAAAGCTCTCTCCGGGTTCTGTAGGACAACTTAACGCTTCGTTTACCCATGAGCCCTCTACATCTCATTTTGAGGTGGCAGTTGGCTGCAACTGGAGATAAGCAAAATTATTTTGTTTTAAAATGAGGTTTCTTCTAAATCCATTGACTGGAAATTGTCATAAAGAGGAAAGTAGAAGCAGTGTTCTTTTGTTGGGTTGCAGGCAAAATGTTAATACAATAAAAATACAAATGTAAAGAAATGCATTTGAAATGGAAAAGAGGTATAGCATATGCAAAGCAATGCCAGAGCATTCAGGGAGCGGACGTAAAACCTCAAATTGTAAGGAAATCTGGGAACTAGGCAATCTGAACCCGTGGTTTTGTGGAAGAAACCTGTAAGGCAGGCTTTGAAGTGAAAAAAAAAAAAAAAAAAGAAACATTTGGCTTTTTTGGCCTGAGGGGTTAGTCTAAAATCAATCACAGGCATGCTGTGCCTTAATTTCAGGTCAAAAGACACTGAAAAGTCTAGAGACTTCTGTGTGGGACTTGTACTTGGTGGGAAAATGGACTGATTCAAGCAACTACAGGCTCTTTTATCTGACCTCATTAGTACACAAAGCTTGAGAACAAATGCTGAAGGAAAAACTAATTAAAGATGTGGAGTTATATGAAAAACTAGTTAAAATGCAGCAGGACGTCACCAAAGATAGAACATACCAGACTAAGCCAGTATCTTTGTCTGATAAATCATTTTCTCAAACAGTGCAAATACAGTAGATCAAATCTACCTGGACTTCAATAAAGCATTTGAGAGGATGCCATGTGAGAAAATATTAATTAAGATGGAGAGATGTGAATGAATGTAAGAATTGAAGAGTAAGGACAATAGCATCTGCTGAAAGGGAAACTCTAGATGGAAGGAGGTTATTAATGCAGTTCCGTAGGGAATGATCTCAGAACTAATCTTAGTTAAAATTTTATTAGTGACCTTGGCACAAAAAACTTGAGTGTGCTAATGAAACTTGCCGATGACATAAACCCAAGACCTGCTGTTACAACAGAAAATGGTTGGAATACCCTATGGAAAGAATTGGATGAGTTTGTGGACAGGAGAAAGAGAAATGACATGCAATTTGATAGCAGGAATACAAAGTTGTGCGCTTAGCAGAAATTCCTATTAATTCCAGTAAAGTGACGTGAAGAGGAGACTTCTCCATCTGGACAGAAGAAAGAAAAGATATTGCATTAATTAATTGCTCAGAAGCGGGAGTGAGTCCCCAGCGAGCTGGTTTCTGCCTGGAAAAGGCAGCGCGAGGGGTGTACCACGCAGCCAGAGCCGTAAGGGCTGTGGCACCAGGTCGGACCCCGTGGCCCCTCTTTCTGGCAGCAGCCACCAGCAGATGCTGGGGAAGGCCACTCCGGCAGGATTTTCCCGGCGCGGTGGAAGCATCCGGCAATTTGTGACTCAGTGAGGTGGTGTCCTCGCGCCTCCAATTGTGTTTTTGTGTTTACCGCAGCTTACTTCCCACTTTTCTACTGGCAATGACGATTTCCTGGTGTGAGTTTGAGGGCGTACAAAGAAAATGGCGTGATGCCGGTGAAACTGTGGGACAAAAGATCAACCTGGAGTCTTTTAAGTCAGGATGCTGATGGTACTTTGGACCTCTCCTAACTGCTGGGGGATACCTGGGTAGGCCTAGAGGAGTTGGTGGTGTGTCTTGCTTGTAGGCAGATGGTGATGCTTGAAAACTTGATAACTAATTTTCCCACCCGCCCCCAAACTATAAGGAGGCAGTAAAAAGCGATTAATTTCCACGTCTTGCTTTTGCATCTGGTTTTGTTTCCCGGCTCCAGCTGCCCAGCAGGGCCCCCGGGGTGGGCTCCGGGCCGGGCCGCGCCGCCCCGGCCCCGCACCTCCCGCCCGGCTCCCTCCTTCTTCGGCCGCGAACGGAGAACGGGAAACGAAACCGCCAGCCCGGTGCCGCCGGCGAGAGCCCCGCTTCGTCCCTCCACGCANCGCCCGCCTCATCTAGGCCGGGAGAAGCACCTGTGGTGCCTGCGAGCCACCGCCGTCAGGTACGTGAGGTCGGCCCTGCCCGCCCCGGGGAGTGCCGAGGGGCCCGGGCTTCGTCTGTCCGCGGAGGCTCGCTCCGCCTCGGCTCCTTGTCCCTGCGGCGGTGTTTCCTCCCGGTGAGGGAAGGTAAAAGCAGC
>VXBH01001041.1:240771-332503 GCA_013400035.1 Rynchops niger
TTTCTTTTCTTTTCAACACAGATGAGCTGTTGGCCCGTTACTTTGTCTCTGAGCTGAATGATCGCTGAACTTCTCATCTGGTCTTGTACTTCTGAAAGTCCAACCTAGGTGGCTGGATGCAGAAGTAAAGCTCCTCGTGGAGCAGTAGTCAGGGCCGCTGAAGATAGGAGCCTTGCTTATGACACCAAAGTCTCTTCCAAGGAGGAGTGACCCCTGCTTTTGGGAGGTGTTTTGGCATTTAAGTGTGATTTTACCATTGACTTGTTACAGACCTTTGGTACGCAGCTAAAAGAGCATGCCATTTTAGCTTCAAATCTAGCAGTTTGCTGAGAGGTCTCTGAATAGATCTAAGTCAGGCAGTGGTGTTTCTGTAACCCAATAAATTCCTTTTTAAAGCTGCTTTTGCACAAGTTGCTTATTCCAGTGTCTTCAGACAAGAATATGCAGTAATGCTAGGTTGAACTAACTCTAATGAGTGAAATGAAACTGAGTTCCCTGTGTGGTTTTCTTCATTGTTGGAGCAGGAATTCAAAAAGTAAATAAACATGGGGAGAAGCAAACTGTATTTTTAAAGTTCTGCTGGGTTGAATAAATGTTTAATAGTAGTACCACTGGGCAAATGTTTTAACAGTATTTTGTGTACTCCCCTATGAACTCTTAAGCTTTTTTTAAGAATATGGATAGAGCCATGAAGTCATTGTGTGACTGAGATGAGTTAGTATTCTGTGTGCTTATGTGGGTATTGGTTTGTATCAGTTTTAAATTTAACAGTTTGGTTTTTTTCAGATAAATTGTTCAGAGACAAAACAGTCCTTGGTGGTAAGGGTTTGTGCATAGTTATAGAAGTAAGTGTTTATACTGTGCTGACTGGATTGGTTTAATCTTGAAATTTAGATAGAACAGAACAGTCATTGTTTAATAGGCATTGTGTTATTGAAACTGTAATTCCCATTTTAAATATTACAATGTTTCAATTTTTTTTTTTTTAATGAGATCTAATGGAACATTATAAGTCTAGGATAAGGATTTACCCCACCAGACCATATAAACCACAGCCCAAGATGTTGCTGTGGCTAAGCGTGTAGGATGCAGCTCTGAGAGATGGAAATTAGGGGACCTAGGCAGGCGGCTGCTCAGGAAAGGGTTGAGCAGCCAAAGCCACCTGGGGATGACTCCCCACCCAGCATTAGTGTGAGTAGGTCTTGCTGCTCACCATGTCCACAGCTGGGGTTTCAGATTTCTTGATGGCTTCTGCACCATCATAACCCACTGACGGGTAAATGATACAGACCGACTGTGGGAACCACATATAACCTGCTTGTGAGTTACATGAGGCTGGATTCACACAGGTTGACCCCTTTGCTCTTGAAGAAAAAAAGACATGATATTTGTATTTGGCAGCTTTCTTCCACGACCCCCGCTTCAGTGGCCTAGATGAGCTGCAGAAAAGAAGCAGCTATTTCGTATCCAGGAATGAAGAGGTATGGTTAGGATTTTATAAAAAAAAAAAAAAAAAAGAAAAAAGAAAAACAAAACCAAGTCCCACACACATTATTTTTCTTGGAAAAAAACAGCCTATATGAACAGTATAAAAATTTTAAAGTCAAAATAAATACAGAAAAAAAGTAATTTGGAAAATGTAAAATCTTATTGGTTTCAATTGATGCCTCCCTTTCATGCTCCCACAAAAAAAACCCCAACCAATCAACAAAACAAATCTTTAGAATTTGTGGGGAAAAGCACTGATGACAGGAAAGTTTGAATCAGCAATGTCTAAGACTGCAAAGGGATGAAAGTGTAGAGTAATAGTAAAAATATTGCCAAAAGACCTTTATTTTAGCAACACTGATGGATATTACTGTAATAAGAGAAAGATTCTGTTGTACATACACACTGTTCAAGTCTGACAGCTTGAAAACTGACAACTCAGTTTGTGACTTTTTCAAGGAGACAATTATCAAAAAAGCTTTCTTTGCATCAAATGAGAGACTGGCAGTAAGTATTACCAGTATACTAAAGAGTGGCTTAGTTGAACCATCAAATTTTCCCTGACCCTAACTAAACTAAAATAAGCTCTTCTGTTACAAAATGTAAGGCATTTTTAAAAGAGAACTAAATACAATCATTGACTTATAATATCTGGTTTCAGAAACAAGAACATTTGAGGGAAGAAAAAAAATAAAGAAGAAATGATTATTACTTCTCTGCTTCTAGTGGAAGTCATACTTTGTTCATAGTTACCAAATCTTTCATTCTTTATTGCTGAATTCACTTTATATGATATTGATGCAATTCATGTTCTTTGGGAGTTTTTCTCCTCCTCCAGCTCACTCTGTCTTTTGGAGGCATAATCTTTGATCTGTGATGACAATAATTTTCACGGCTCATGTAGACAGTGACTGCAGATGAAAAATAAGTAGTACCAGCTGATGAACATACAAAAAGTAACAATCCTCTAATCATGAAATATAGAATCATAGAATGGTTTGGGTTGGAAGGGACCTTAAATATCATCTAGTTCCATCCCCCCTGCCATGGGGGGTTGAGTCAAACCACGCATTTGTGAGAAATTTTGAATCCTGTGAGTGCTGCCATTTATTACACCTGGGGCTGCAGGTGCCTCTGAGAATCAAGGACTGTGTCCAATGCCAGGCACTCAGCACTGAATTCCAGCTGTTATTTGGGTTTTTCCGTAGACTGGTGGCTATTCGCAGTTTTCTTTTATTCTCAAGCCAATTCTGTATGTCAGGCTAGTCTCCATATTCTTAGTTCTTTGAAGAGCAAAGCATATCTCTCTATTTCTCTGTCTCAAAAACGGTTTGGGGAAACCCCAAATATATATAGGTATTCCTTTAAGCTATTTTTTCATGCTTTTAAACTATTCCAAAAGTAAGGATTATGTTTCTGGTTTCACCATTCAGGGTGCGTGGCAGGTCTGTCAGCCAAGGGGAGCAAGCTAGTATCAGCTCTCCCGAGGGAGCTGCTCTGTTCATGTTACTTACGTGTTGGCTCTTGGCCAACTCAAAGGTAGTCTTCAAATCATCTAAGAGAAGAGTTTTGTTTAATGACTTCCAAAGGATCTCATTGGAAATTGTTGGCAGAAGCAAAAATGGATTCCATTTTTGGAGACCATCCCTTCTCCTCTTCCCTGCGTACAAGCCTTTGCCTCTATGACTACATCCATTGTGTTACTTAACAAGAGGGAAAGACAATCATCTTCTCAGTAGAAATGAATGGTTCTTCTTCAGAAGAGCCACCTTCTTCTGTGCAGAAGCTGAACAAGGAATTACATGTAAAGAAAAAATACCATTCTGAGACTGTAATTAAAAATACGTCTTTGCACACATGCACAGGGACTAAAATTCACACTGTGGAGGCATCTCTGGCATTCCTGAAGGTTTGTGTGCTAGGCTTAGGAAGTGCATTGATATGCTTTTAACAAACTTTGTGGCTTTGTATCCATATAGAAACTTTTAATTTTAAAAAAACGTAATTCTATTGTAGGATATCACATTGTCACCAGGGTAGGTCATCATCAAGGCTGAATCTCAAGATTAGCTGTGCAGACTTCTGCATCTTGATGTGAGGAATCAACTGATAGCAATTTGAAGTTGCTATTTCTGAGGCCAAGCAATGTAAGAGGGTGTAACAGCTGATGTGCTGATAGGAAAAAAAAAAAATAAATGGTGAGACACAACAATCTAGGGTTTCATTTCAAGCTACGTTAGTGAGCACAGATTTTCTGCTTATTATCCCCAGTTGGGACTCATTCAACTTCTTTCTTATCTCATCTCTTCTCTCTTACCTTGTTTAAATCCCATTTCTTTCACTTAACCTTCTCAGTAACCCTTTCTGAACTCCTGTCTTACGTGCTTCTTTAGAGGTTGGAAAATATCAGCCCACAAATAAAGTTGTGAAGAACTGAAAACAGGGTCTCAGACTTGGAAATTTCGGGTGATATGAACTAGGCTATGATACCAGTCCTGTCCATAGTAAAGAAAATCCCCAGCAGTGTAACTTCATTGCCTTTCAGCGATGTCTGCCTGAAGGGCTTTTTCTTCGATTTGTTCATTCTGAAGATATCTTTTATACTTTTTTACATTAATATATTCCGGGAATATTTCTTTAACTGTAAATTCTTAGCAAAGACTATAGCTGACATTGTGTGCTGTGCAGTGCTTGTATTTCACTAGGTTTTTCTAACTTTGAAATTAAGCCTGCTGAAGACTTTGGGATTGCTTTTCTATATGGCTCCCACAGCCACCAAGGAATACACTGTCTTTGGCATGATGCTGCAGGGTTGTGGTGATAAAGCTGAACATCAGACCTTCAAGAAGAACATTCATGAGGAATTAGTTGTTCTCTGACATAAATGACATACGGTAACAGCATGGTGCATATACCAAGTTTCTGCAGAGAGACACTTTAAAACAAAACAAACAAAAAAAATTCAACATTGAACTCCTTACAGAGTTCTTGGGCATTTGCATGCCCTCATGATAGCCCCTCCATGGGGATTTTGCAGGCTCGTGCTGATGAGCATGGGGAACTTGGGCTAGGTGCAAAAAGGGATGCACAGGAAAAAATTACAAGTTTGTTTATGAGGAAATAGGTCTTTTTTTCCTCCCCAGTCTCCAATGAAGAGTCTCTGTAAATATCCACATCTTAATATTCTCCTGATATCATATGACCAACATTATTTCTTTTTTTTGCCTGATGTTGCTCTCCCATGTTGCTTTTTGCACATGCACAAGTATGTCTACTAAAACTTTTCCACTGAGATGCCTATCAGCTAAAAAGCTGTCGAGCCATCTCTGTGTGAACGTTAAAGAAAACCTATTCTATGTAATTTGTTATACTGCTGAATATAAGGTCTATAAATGTACGATAACGTGCACACTGAGAGACCAGCGTATTGGATGCTACATCCTGAGATACTTCCTAGTATCTTTTGTCACATAGGTAAGAAGAACTAGAGAAGATTCAGAACATAAAGCTAGTGAGTCCACTTCTATTTTTAAGAAGGCATTGAATTATTAGTGAGGAATGCATAACCTGCCATACAAGAAATTGGAAAGAGGAAGGTGTTTCTGTTCACAGTCCTTCCACATCCATCTTTATTCTTATCATTTGGTATTTTAACCTAGTATGTGAGGCAAAATATACATAATCTTTCATGTGTTTACACATATGAAATACGTGGAAACAATTAGAAATGTCAACAGTTTTATGGGCTTTTTTTCTCTAAACCACAATTTCCCTTCTCATCTGGTGAATGTTACTAACAAAAGCCTGCGGTGTCATGGGAGGTTCCATTTTTGGAAGCTGTCCCAAGCTTGAGAAGCTACTTGCTTGACGCTTGAGTTTGAGGCTGAAATTCAAAAGTTTGGCATGTTCCCTACAAAGCTGGCATTGAAAAAAGCCTATATTCCAAGGGCTGATCTCTGTAGCTTCAGAGAATACTGACACTCCTAGCAGCTCATTTATATTTAGCTTCAATAAGTGGTAGCATGGAAACCATGGAATTCTAAGGAGTCCCTTGCTGAAGCTGGGTGCTTTCGGGATGGCTTTACCACAGAAGGTGGATAATTCCTGAATTCCTTGGAAGAGACTTTTTAGTATAAGCAGTGATCCTATGCTTGGGAGGAAAATACTTGACCTGGATGAACTAGAGAGGTGGGCCCGAGCAAAGCTTATGAAGTTCAACAAGGCCAAGTGCAAGGGTCAAGACAACCCTCGTTATCAATACAGGCTGGGGGATGATGTGATAGAGAGCAGCCCTGCGTAAAAGGACTTAGGGGTACTTGTGGTTGAAAAGCTGGACATGAGCCAACACTGTGTGCTTGCAGCCCAGAAGGCCAATCGCATCCTGGGCTGCATCAAAAGAACCGTGGCCAGCAGATCAAGAGAGGCAATTCTCCCCCTCTCCTCTGCTCTCCTGAGACCCCACCTGGAGTACTGTGTCCAGCTCTGGAGCCCTCAGCACAAGAAGGACATGGACTTGCTGCAGCGGGTCCAGAAGAGGGCCATGAAGATGATCAGAGGGCTGGAGCACCTCTCCTACGAGGACAGGCTGAGAGAGTTGGGGTTGTTCAGCCTGGAGAAGAGAAGGCTCCGGGGAGATCTTATAGCAGCCTTTCAGTACCTGAAGGGGGCCTCCAGGAAAGATGAGGAGGGACTGTTTGCAAGGGCATGTGGCAATAGGACAAGGGGTGATGGTTTTAAACTAGAGCAGGGTAGGTTTAGATTGGACATGAGGAAGAAGTTCTTTACAATGAGGGTGGTGAGACACTGGCACAGGTTGCCCAGAGAGGTGGTGGAGGCCCCATCCCTGAAGACATTCAAGGCCAGGCTGGATGAGGCTCTGAGCAACCTGATCTAGTTGAAGATGTCCCTGCTTACTGCAGGGGGGTTGGACTGGATGACCTTTGAAAGTTCCTTCCAACCCAACACATTCTATGATTCTAACATAGGAGTGAGAACCTATCCCAACTCAGTCGACGTCAGCGTGAGTTACAGTGGTGATTTCCTTGGGCACAGAATCTCACTCTTGTGTATGCAAGAATGACACTAAACCTGTAGGCAAGTTTTCATGTTAAACTCAGAAGCCAGAAATAACCAGTACCTGTAGTCTTGGTATCATCTTCCCTGCTCCATTATATCCGCTGGGTCTTGATTATTTGGCAATGGTTTTTCGATCTTGCCTAATAGTAGGAAAATTCTTTTGCAACAGTGTTCAGGTAGCAGAGTAAATCGTGGTTATGTTTGCAGCTTTGTTTGTCTCTGCATCTGGACTTATTAGACATACTGTTTTGCTTGACAGAAAGATTAAGCAGACTTGACAAACTCACAGTTGTAACCTTATCTTTGCAGTCAGAAGCCTACAAGTCAGGACAAAAGATATGTTACTCAGACTAGTAAAGGAAAATGCTTCAGGAAAAATGAAAGGGGAAAAAAAAAAGAAATTTTTGTGCTTGATTCAACAGCTGTTTTTGCAAGTAGAGGTTGTAGTACTGCATATTGGTGTTACAAAAATGCAAGTGATATTACAGGTCTTTTTATGAGTCTGAAGTTTTGTTCTGGGTGTGATAGCCTCATTGATTGTTTACTGTAACCTGGTGACATCTCATGTATAAACATCTAATGTTTTGCTGTAGTTAAAATAATAACAAGAAAGACAGTGATATGAACCTGAAAGCTAGTAATTTTTAAGTAATTAATTGTGGTTAACGTCACATATTGCATTTCTTATTTCCTCTGACAACCTGGTAACTTTTCTCATACGTTATTTTTTTATCACTTAAAAAAGGCTTCTCTTCCCTTTTTTGCAAAAGATCCATGCAAAGAAACTGGTTGTTTACTGAAAAGCCTGTGAGAATATCCAAGTGTAGAATGTTACAAACTAGGAACCATTAAAAGTGCCAACTAAAATAAATGAATTGTAAACCAGGGAAAAATCTTATCCTTAATTTTTTGTAGTTATCTTTTTGTACCAACAGTAGGTAAAAGTTTTTGGATAGACATGTCATTTTAATGTCATTGAATGGTTAAAATAGCTTATTGTTCCAGCCGTAAACCTAGTAGTGTCCGATTTTTATAAATGGGATTGTTGTAAGTTCACCTTTCAGTTTCATTTTCATTTCTTCTCTTGTCTTTCTTTCCCAGCAGACAGGAAGTATGAATGTGACTTGGCTCTAGAGCGAAATGATCCTTATCTGCCCTTGGGATAACTTACTTAAAATTTCATTGTAATCCTGGTACCTGTGAAAGTACTCTGAAGGCAAATATATCTCAGCATGAGCTAAGAGTGGCAAGATCCGGTTAGGTGAAAAGTGGCAGAACTTCTTCCTGATTAATCAAGCAGCTAACGGTGCGTCGAGGCATTAATTCATGAAAACCTTGAACACATAATTCATTTTAGCTGGATTTCTGTTGAGCGTATATGCGAGCTAGTGCTTCATGGCCGTCCCAAATGCCTTCCTCAGCCTGGATCTAATAGGGCTGTATATTCATTTTACACTGAGGCATGGCAAGTGACTTACAGGTATGTGTTCTTAATATATAAATAAAAGTGAAGAAAAGGATAAAAATCCATGTTCGGGAGGAGGTAGACTATGCTGTCAAGTACTTTGTTGCATTGATGGGATTCTCAAAGTTTATGCTTGAGTGTGTGACTGTTCCTGAAAACTCATCTAGCAAGCAGTGTGCAAGGTTGGGTTTTTGTTTTGGTAGGTTTTTTGTCTGTTTTTGTGTGTGTGGGTGCTATATAATCTTAATTGACCCTCTGAGAGAATGGAAGGCTTCTTCATCCTGGCCCTGAATTCTTTCCAGGGTTTGGCATCTAAGCTTCTTCTCAAAGATAAAAAAATCTGGTTTAGTAATATTCATTCTGGCTGTTTCATAATGGCATTCGTTGATTATGGCCAACAGCTAAGACAAAGACAGCACATAAATTAATCAGTCTAAAGAAATAATGGGTTTTTTGCCAATCATTTTGGTAAAGCAAGTGTGTTATGTAGCATTTCTGGTGAGGTAAGCTGTGTGTCCATATCCTTGGAAAAGAGTATGAATGTTGTTCGAGAAAAACTAGGGATTTATTTGAAAGGTTAAATTGGAAATTATGGCGGTTAGAGGAGAAGAGCCTCACCTGACAACCTTATTTACTTCTGATCATTGCATTAATGAGTAATTTGTATGTTTTTCTCCTCTGCTATGTGGCCTTGCTGTTTTCCACAGCTCACTTAGGGTATCCTTGTCCCCTTGCTTATTTCTAAAACTCTGCACTCTTAATATTTATTAAACATATCAAAGGGAATATTGTTGGAAGGTGCATAACATGGTAAGTTGCAGAGCACACAAGCTTCTCTTTCAGGTCACCTGAAAGGCTTGAGTGCCTGAAGACCTACCAGTTGTTTTTTAACCCTGCTACATCCTTTGATTTAATAAAAAGCATTGTTTCCCTCTGTGTCTTGCTTAAATTCGGACCTTTGAGTCTCTTCTCTTGTAGTAGTAGTACTTTAGCCTGTAACAACACTATAGGCTGTAGCAACACTAAAGCTTACTTCAACATGTAATGTAAAATTTTTGTATGTTTCCCATTTTTGTGATGTGCTGACAGAGAATAATAATGAATAAACAATATGCCCTTGTTAGATGCTAGCATAGGACTAAGTAAGTGTGTATACAACTGCTGCGCTCATATCTTTAGATTTGTGTAGTGATTAGCATATGAATGTTTTTGAAAGTTCAAAAAGATCTGAATACCAGTGTTCTTAAGTACCTCTGAAGAGCCTTCTAGTTGTGTTTCATGGAGATTAATGGGCTAATATGTGTCACTTCTGCAATATGTTACCAGTGTTAGATTTCTTACGTGGGAAATAGGATTTATTATTTTCCAGATGTTAGAAATTTGGTTCCTTCCTAGGATGGTAATTTGTGCCTGTTTGGGGGTGCAGTTAAAGAGGGAAAGGTAATAAACCAGGTGCAATGACAGCAGGTAGTTTTACTACAGTAAAGTAGTAAAACTACTACAGTAGAGAATTGGTGAGATTTCTTTTGAAGTTGACTTTTGTTAAAGTATGGAAAAGATCTCTTAGCAGAATCCAGTTAATAATGGGAAGTCATTATTTCACCCACCATGCTACTGCTTAATTTCTTTTTGTACAGTCTCTTTCCCAAGAACTGCTCTGTAACGTGCATGAATATAGACGGATGGATCCCTTTGGATAATGTGATGAAGGCTTCAGGGACGAAGCCTTTATAATGGGGCAATGGTTCCACAATCATTATTACCAAATATACAAACGGATCAGCCAGCAGTAAAAAAATTTGATGCAGACCATGCAGTGATGCAGAATCCCATTTCTGTCAATTCAGTGAAAGTACATCGAGGCAGCAAAAAACCATAAATCCTTGTTTATGTCAGCTTCAGGAGGGCAGGAGATACTTGATGCCATATAAATCTTTCTGATAAAAAAGTTAACCTGACAAAATTTGGATTCGTTAACCTGAGCAAATTTGAATTCGTAGAGTTTGTTTATGCTGTGTCATTTCTTTCTTTCATCAGGACAGGGAACTTAAAAGTCAAACTTAATGTATCACTGAACCATGACACAAGGTGCTTTTCATGCAGATTTAAGCTAGTCTTCTGTATGCCATACCAGGTAAGAGAATTACGCCTCTAGAAGACACAGGCATAACGAACACGAAGGAAAATAGACAGGAAGCCTTTTTAGCCATATTTCAATCTTTAAGTCTACTTTAGGGTTGAGTTTTGGGGTATTTTTTGTGGGGNAGTATAGAAAGACCTGTCTTTTCCTCCCTTCTTTTTTTATTTCTTTTTCTTCCTCTAATTCCTATTACTCCATAGTTTTGACAGACAAATTTACTGTTTTATTGTGCAGTTTTGTACATGCAAGAATTCTTTGTGCTCTTCCACAAAGAATTACCTATCACAAAATTTTTCTCACAAAAGCCAGCAAAATAAAGTGTGAGTTGCTAGTGAGTTTTAATTTTGGTGGCAAGATGAGCCTAGAAACATTTTAGCATTGTCTTTACAATTCTAACACCAAGAAAACAGTTGAAACTCTTTAAATGTAAAATTGTTTTTCAGTTTTTGTTAAGTTGTAACTCCAAAGCATCTACAGAAATCTAGCATGGGATGAGATTTTAAAAGTTAAGATTCTGAGGATAGGATGTGCTGATGTGAGGGGAAATTTGAGGTGGACTGAATATGGAAGGAAGTTGGACTCAAGGTTAGATTTTAAGTGACTATTGTTGCTGCTCAATAATATTGATAGTATCAAACGTGAACTCTTTTGGGCCCTCCTAAGTCCCCTTGGTACAAGCAGATCAGTGGCTGACTTCTCACCTGAAACGCTTGCTAGGCTGCTTTAGCAGCTTCATGGACGTGGTGCATTGAACCCTCGTAGTAAAACACGACAGGGTTTCACAATACTAAATTTCCTGCCTTGCTCAGTAAGTTAGGATGAATTGGATGGGTGGAAAGCGTTTCATCTTAACACTTGTGAATTAGCGGAGAAATAACTGTTTCAGGCAAACCAACAACTAGGTCGGTTTTAAGTGCACTGATTAAGAAACAATCCAGTGCAAATGAAGAATCAGTGGAACGATAAGTGCTGTTATCATCATTTTACTCGATTTCGAATTGAGATTAATAACCAAACATGGGGCTGTATGTTCACCGTATAAAATGGCTTTTGGAACTCAGCTCCTGCGCTTTACAGTAGCGTTTCGTTTTGGTGCAGCTCGGAGGTAGGAGGGGTGGTGGTAAGCGTGGGTATTGCTGCATCACGACAAGAACTGGAAATATTGGCCTGTGTTGCATAAATGTAAGGAAAAATTAATTTATTTAAAAAGCCTTAATTTATTCCACCCAGAGGAATCCCCAGTGAATAATTATGCAATTAAAAAACCCTTTTTATCATAATACACCAACCCTTTGTCCAGTAACTTGTCAGATTAATTTAATTAAAAAACACAGTCGTAAAAATATACTTGTCTGCAATTGAAAGTGTGTAATCCCTTGAGATGGAAGCACTAGTTAAACATGAGTTCAGCCCAATGTAATTCTGCCACATTAGCGTGTATTACAGTGTATTAATTTAGAGAACAAGCTCCATAGATGGCTGATCATTAATGTTTATTATGATTACATTATAATAATCTTTGTTTAGTCAATAAACATTTACGCTGAATCAAAAAATGGTGGTGTAGTGTATCATATTGCAGCCACTTATCCGTGTTCAGTTAATTTTGTCCTAATGATACAGCAAGCATACATGGCTTTCTGTTAATTGGTTATACATTAGGCACTTTTTTTCCCCATGTGCTTGCACTCTGCCAGATGAACGAGTGGATGTGATAAGAAAATAGCTGCACTGTTTCAGACAACAAAAGAGTATTTCCAAAACCTCTTTGCTAGTAATGGGTAGAAATAATCCCTTCAATTTAGTGCTTTCAGAAGTGGGAATGGCTGATACATGCAGATATTTATATGCAGTGTGGAAACAATTTTTATTTCATTCTGACATGCTTAATTATGGTAGGGCAGGGGAGGAAAGAGACCATGCATACATATGTCATGGTCAATGAAATGGCAACACATCACTGGCTTCCCAGTAGAAGAGGAAAATGAGTGATGGGCAGTCTGTATGTTCAAAGTATGACCTGCTCTGTTTACCCACCTGCTCCAGTCCTGCAACAGAGGCGATCATAAGCATTATAGAGGCAGGCAAGTTGCAATATACTTTGAGATTGGACATACTATGTAACTGTGGGAAAATGTTTTATTAGGCGAGTGAGGTTTGCATGGCAGCCTGCAGTCCGCAGTCAGCTCTCGGAGGAAAGACAGGAGGCGACAGAGTTGGATTTGTGTATCCCACGGCGCTTGTTCATGGCCCAGGAGAGCCTGTAAAGGACGTCCCAAATCGCAACACTGCCCATGCCGCAGGAAGGGTGTGCTTGTGCTGCAGTAGGCAGTAACCCTGTACTTTTGCATCTCTTTCCCACTCCAGCATCTTTACTGTTTTGGGTAGTAACGTTCTAAATTTTCTAATATACAAATGTGTGTATGTGTAAAAAAACTAATGAATATGCTTTTCTCCCCCAAGGCTCTCTCTGAGAGAAAAAATAATTCTGTCCAGCAAAAACTAAACTTCTCATTTCAGAAGTATGCTACACACAGTGTTTACCATCTTCCCTGCTGAGAATTCACTTCCTTGCACAGTGTAGCAAAAATTGCTTTATCTGTTTTATGTAGAGTGGATGTTTGCTTTAAATGAATGCAGTGCTGGTTAAAAATTACCCAGTTGATGGCATCAGAAACTGAAGTCTGATTTTATCATCAGAAAAAGTAGCATGCAGGCACCTCCTCCCCTCCCTTTAACATTAATAATTTTTTGTTCTAAACAAGGTTTGAACCAATGGGGGTTAAGAGGAGGCTTCAAAATTACACTTTTGATAAAAATGCGTACTCTTAAGTTACTGGTCTCTCCTATTTTTGCTGCTATAAGTCCATGTGGTGAACATAGAGTTTGCTTTGTATTCACACTGAATTCATGCTAGTAACTCGGTGATGAACATAGTTTGTGTACCATGTTATTGAGCCATAAAGCTTCAGCAAACTCTATATCACAAATGGAAACTGTTGCTTAGAAAATTACAGTTCTGGTTGCCAATATGATTGTAAGTACTAAGGGAGTATGAACAAATACATTTAGTCATTCAGTCAGGTTTTATCATTAACAGTTTAAGAAGAAAAATTATACTGGGGTGAATTCTTAAGCCTTAATAATTTAGGAAGTTGTACCAAAAAGAACTGTCTGCAGATTTCAGACAGAATTCTGTTCGAACAAATATCAGAGTAGCAGTAAGAAATCCCCTTTGTTCCTGGGTGGTCTGCGACCTTGGAGGTTCATTTATCCATGTGCAGCCTGACAGCTCAAAAACTGATCGTGCCAGGAGCAGGAGAGACGAGAAAAGAGAGAACTTCAGGCAGGAGAACTTGTGTTAACTAGCAGATTTGGTGGTGGTTGCAGGTGAAAAATTAGGTACAGAGGAACTAAGCCAAGATGAAGGAATTGGGGAGAAGCTGGGGAAAAAAAAATCATGGTGGAAGAGAAAACAAAGAGATGAACAAAGGGGAAGGCCAGACAGAAAGGAGAAAGAAAGAACTTGGTGGATGGGAAGACAGGAAAAGAAACTGAGGGGTTAAATCAAGGGAGGAATAAAGAGCCACTTGAGTGAGCACAGAGCAGTATGACTGAAAACACATTCATGGCCACATGAATTTGGGCTTCTTCTGGGTTTAGGACAATATATACCACCACCATGTAAACGCTGTTCTCCTGTTTTTGAAGCACTGAATGGATGAGCCTAGTAGAAAATTGCATTCTGAGAAATCAGTGCTGTTTGATCAGTGTGTAACTTGGTATGATAGAGCACAGAGACTCATGACAGGGAGACTGTCTTCCTTTCTTTCTGATTTTCAAGGCTGTGTCTCAGTCCATCACAGGAATTAACCTTTGCACGTCCTCCTTCTCTGATCGTTATATGAAAAGAGGCTCAAAATCCCCTAAACTGATGTGTTATAGAAAGGGTAAAGTCTTTGGATTCTTTCTAGGGCCACATCCATTTAATTTTTACTCTTCCATTTTAACATAATATTTTTCATCTTAGTCTTAAAACCAGGTAAGTTCTTACATTATTTCTGGGACAAAGTAGCAATGCTACAGCACAGTGTTATTTCTTATGGAGATGGGTATTATAAATTCTTTACTGTCTTTGTTCCTACTGAAAGAACAGAGGTGTCAACTTAACGTGTAAGAACACAAACAATGTTAAAATGTATGCCCAAGGTAAATGCTGAACAGTTGCAGGAATATTTCTCATATATTGATTAAAAACTCAGCACGACATTTTTGTGTATTAAGTGATACGGAAATCAATTTATATAGATGCAATTAGGAATAGCAATTATGCTTTTAAAGTTGATTGAAATATCCATAAGTACTTGGGTAATCTTTTGTAAACTTGCATTGAACTTTTCAAAATAATTATTTTCTAATTGTAAATACTAATTTACCAACCTGTGTATCATCATCCTTCAAATTATTTTTTTTTTCAATTTGTTGAATTACTTTTTCCTTTGAAAATGAATTTTTCATGGAGAGTTTGGTTAAAAATGTATTGACGTTGCAAAGAAATGTGGCCACTTCTAGGAATTTGTGTACATTTATCTTTACTGCACCAAAATCAATGGAACTTACTACAGCAGTAAAGTTAATATGGGATTAGAGCCCAAATGGAAAATTTAGTAAAATTAAAGCTGTTTAAATTTTCCTGAATTTCAAGGTTCAGTAACACCTCTCGTCAACATTGATGTGTGGAAGTAACAGTAGAATATTTACTTCACAGTGGTTTTGTTTTGAAAAGGGTATTTCAGCTCTGTGCAAAACCGGAGATGCAGCCGTGCAGCTTTGCCTGCTGCCTGCAAAGCCTCGTTGCGCAGCCGGCCGCCTTGCAGAGTACAGGAGTCCAGGCTGTAGGGTCAATCTGTGCTGGCTCTCAGGGTGGAAGGAGAAGTCATTGCAGCAATGAGGAGACCGCCTTTGGTTTCATCCACCTATTTCTTGTTTTTTGTTTGGTGGGTTGTATTTTGGTTTTGGGTTGGTGTTTTTTTTTGCTTACATGCGTCTCTTTTCTGTTCTGGTCAATATAATACAGCTGGGTGTTTACATCACACATCTAAACATCTCTATCACAGAGTATAGGCCTGACTTTAAGGCCCTATACGTTCTCTGAAAGATGCAATCTGCTGTCAGATGTAACAGAGAAGCGCGCCTGTAGGTAATAGGCTCCCTCTTCATTCATCCCTTGGTGCTGGCTGAAGGTACAGCAGCAAACAGGGCTGTACCACATCTCCTCCCTACCTGAGCCTCTCAGTGTGCAGCAGCAGCGGTGCATTGACCCCTGTCATAGAATCATAGAATGGTTTGGGTTGGAAGGGACCTTAAAGATCATCCAGTTCCACCCCCCCTGCCATGGGCAGGGACACCTCCCACTAGACCAGGCTGCTCAAAGCCCCATCCAGCCTGGCCTTGAACACTTCCAGGGACGGGGCATCCACAGCTTCTCTGGGCAACCTGTTCCAGTGTCTCACCACCCTCACAGTAAAGAATTTCTTCCTGATATCTAATCTAAATCTCCCCTCTTTCAGTTTAAAACCATTACCCCTCATTCTATCACAGTCACGACTCTAGGAAGGCAAATGAGGCACCATCTTTTGCAGGAAAAGTGGTGGGGTTTTGTTTGGTGTGCGTGTGTGCCATCCCCCTCCTTGGGAAACACTATACCAAATGCCTCCGATAGTTTTGGGGACTCTGGGTCCTATGCGTAAACCTTTGCTACTTGTTTGGTTCCATATAAACAACTGCCTGACACAAAGAAGAGAAGCAAGAGGGAGTAGAGGGAGAGAGAGAAGAAAGATGGTAGCCGGGAAGTGTTAGTATGGCAGCTATTGATTTAAAAAAAAAAATTGGTGTGGCAGCTGGGGGGTCTGGGGCAGGGAGCTGTCTGGAGGGAAAGCCTGATGTGTGAAGAGGCAGTGAGGGAACGCTGCCATCAGCTGTACTACTTGCTTGGGTGTACAGCTGTTCTGCTGCTGAACCAGTTTCCTTTTTTAAAAGCTAATCCATGCATTGTGTATGTGAAAATACATGAATCCTCTTGATTTTATTTATCTTGTCCCCCAAATTGGTCTAGGTTGTGACAGACCGACCCTCTGAATAGGAAGGCAGGCACTCGACATCAGCTGAACTAGACCCAAATCAGTCCTTAAAATAAAGGAGGCCCGATTTTGGTGATTTTCACCAACATATTGCCAGCAAAGAATATTAGGTTGATAAAGCATATAAAAATAAATTATGTCAAATAACCTGAAACAAACTGATAATGAAGAACAGGGTCTTTGGGTTTGGTAGTGTGGGAAATACATGGAGGAAAATTATTTAGTCCAGAAGACCTATGGGAAGAAAAGCAGGATGCTTTGAATACACTTTTCACGAGTATATTATGCACTCAGTTCATGCGTTGTTGTGTTTGTGAATTCCATAGCAAAGTTCCTGCAGTATTATAAATAATAAAATAAACTTCTGAAACCACTTTACCTGGTTTTGTAAACGATACCGCTTAGCAAATACTGGGTGTATGTAGAATTCTCATCCTATCAAAATGTAAATTGCAGACTGATGTTACACAGTGAGCTGTGTCACACCTTTTAAATGTAACAAAGAATATCAGTGGAAGGCAAGAGCACGGGGAGGGGGGGGGATAAAAAAAGAAGAGAAACCACGCTATTGAAATTTGAAGAACAACATATCTGACAGCTGAGTGAACAAAAAGAATAGGCATCAAAGATGTCTGCGCCTTGATAAGTGTTGGGAGGGATCCCTCGCTTTTGTTTGGACTATATGTAGATGCGAGTTCATTATCAAGCAGTTCTGAGTGCGTGGTTGCCTTTATTTTTGATAAAGTAATGCTCTTTTAGGGCTGTCAGTAAGAAATAACCTTGCCTGTGGAGGGATATAGAATGTGGTATTTTTGTAAAATACTTCCAGATTTCTTTTATTAATAAAAAGCTTGTCTGGCTCTTTTGAGGGCTTTTTTTACTGCTTTTTTTTTTTGGTGGTGTGAGAGGGAAGGGCACTAAATCTGACAGTTTACTAGAAACGATGATACGTGGCATGGAACGCTATTAAGGAGATTATGTTATCTCCTAGGAACAGAGAATGCTGCGGTCAACGGGAAATCGATTTCCGAGGGTGCTACAGTAAATTTGTCTTGTAACTGGAAATTTTCTAATTGCTGCCCCAAGGGAACAGTAAGCTGAAAACCAGGCAGATGGTTTCTTCCCCATTTCCCTTATTCTTTGATTCCATCTAAATTATTTCTAGCTTCCTAGTAACTTTGTGTGTTAAGCGTCTGCAAGTGTTTTAACGCTCTCATAGTTGCTCTCACTTGTACAGTAACTTTGCTGTTCAAAAGCCAGATGTTTTTCAGCAGGTTTTGGGAGAGATTTAAATTTGTCCTCTTTAGATTGAGATGCTACTTCTCACTATAGAGTTGGCAATTAGTATGAAGGAGAAATTGTTTTTTATTCCATGCTATGCAGCAGGAGGATTGTATATTTTTTACTTCAAGCGTGAGCTCAAGGAGATGGCTTTTTTCCCTGTTCCGTCAATTCATTGAGACTTTCATTAGTCACGTCATCTGAAAAAGCATTCTAGTGTCAAAGTTACAGCCTCGTTTTTATGACTTACGATTGTGTTTATGATTTACGGTAAAAATTCAGTAGGATGGAAAGGCCTGGTACAAATAAGTACTTCAGGAGGAAGCTGGAGCCCCATTTCCTTATAAGAGCTTTGGGAAATATTTGATTGGGATGAAGTCTATGAAGATCAGATATATTGAACATTGGCTTTCTTTGTTCTGAAAGTTTAGCTGAATACAGGTGATAGTCTATGAAAACAGAATTGGAAAACGTAACAGAAAAATAAGTCACAGAGATCTTACTGTGGTCAAGTTCCAGCTTCATCAAAGAGCAGAAAGACCTGCTTGAAATAGGTGAGTTGAAGATTAAGAGGTGTGAATACAAATGTGAGCTGTAGGTTGAATTTGGAGCCTGTTGAAGACCTCTCCATATCATTACGTTCGTACAAGATGTAAACGTTTTGTTTAGGAAAAAAAGTTGGGAGGAAATTGTTCAGGTAAGATAGAAAAAGTCAGCTTTCCTTTTTTTGCAACTACACGTTGCTTCAAAAACATTTTTAAACTTTGTTTATTCAAAGTAGATACTTACGTACCATTTACTCCTGACCATCACAGGTACACCTGATCAGATAATGTACCAAGTGCTTATGAGCAAACTATGTCAATGACTAAGTAATCTATACTACCTGCAACAAATTAGTTGCTAAAAAACCATGCATTATCACACTAGTTGCTAATTGGTGATTTTAGAAATGTCTGAATACCACTCAGAACAATAATAAATGAATTAATTACTGTTTGGAATATCAATCACTAAGTGTGGTGTGTTTTGCATCATAATTTAAACACAACAAGGGAATTATCATTTTGAATACCATGTGGTAAAATTAACATGAACTGAAGTGTATCTGGCCCAGGATTGCCTTCATTTTTTTTTAGAAAATTGTTGCTCAGTGAAAAACTGCATAATTTTCTCTTTTGAACTTAATGGGACTTTTCTCTGTAAGTACTTTTTAACTTTAGAGTTTCTTGTAAGTGGAGATAATAATTTTCAACAAGAAACAAATAAGATTGTTATAAAATAGTTGGTAAAGCATTTGAAAACCTTCGAAGTGGTAGAACTGTGTTTATATTTTGCCTGTGATGCAGCAAGTTATGGAAATGCATGGTTGCTTTGGTGATAATGAATGTAAAATGTAAGTAATGTGAAATGTTTTGAAAACTTGTAGAAAACCTTCGTCAGCCATCAGAAGCTCTTTTAATGTCAGGATGGTTAGCAGGTACTTGTTTTACTGTAGTACCTGGGAGCGGTAGTCATATAGTAGGATGCAAATTTGTTTTGCCTGTATAAATTGAAACTCGAAGTATAAGACTGCATTAGCCAGTTAGAGCCTGGCTCTAGTTCACACATGTAGTACCTGTGGTCAGTGTAATGACTAATTCCTCCTCAGAAAAACAGGTGAACCTCTGCTTATAATTAGACGGATGTTTATGTGCTTTGTTGATGTGCATTTTATTTCTAGAAACCTTTTATATATCCCTTCTCTGGTTTAAAAAAAAAAAAAAGGATAGTATCTAGCTTTCAGTCTTGTGGGTCTGGAATAAACCTACTTAACCTACTTAAGCTTTGGGCCCTGCAGGGTCGGCAGCAGTAAGCAGACTGAGTGTCCGGTCGTGTTTGATTTTGGTCCAAAATAATTTCCCAGTATCAGTGCTTTGAAGTAGCAATACAGTATCTAACCTCTTGGCAGAGAAGAATATGCTTGTATATGCCTTTTCTCAAGAACGAAGCCATAAATGTACCTGTTTTCTTTTCATTTAACGTGCTTCAATGAAACCAAACTGGTATGAAACAGTAGTTTTAAATTAAATTAAAAGGAGAGTATGAAGAGCTCAATTTATTTCTCACCTCCACACCCGAGACCGGACTTTTAGTTTAAGGGAAGTATTGCTATTGCTGCTTGGAGCAGCTGCTGGGGGAACAGATCTTCTAAATAGTATTCTTCACTCCTGATGCTCGCTTTGGGTGTGTTAGTATTCTGTTTACAAAGCGCTCCACAGAGTGTTTGACAAAAAGAAGTGATTACGCACAGGAAGTGGTGTTTTTTTCAGTTTTTTATATGTTAATGCTCACTTGAAATTTTCATGAAGCTCTTTCATGTGAAATGTGCAGTATAAAACGTTTCCTGTAGTAAGACTTAAAACTGCTATAGAATAAGTGATTTTTTTGGGAGGGTATAGAGTGTATGTCTTCTTCATCAGGGAGATAAAATTAAGGTGTAGGCTGTTTCTGTAAGTGAATTAATCTGCAATTCTGATGTTTATCATTAAAAATGTGTAATATGTAGGTATTTTTAAAAAGAACTGCTGCCGCCTCAGTAAGCCAGATCAGTTTGTTGAAAGTGTTGTGATTGTACATAAATTTTCTTTTTTTGACTGCTGCTTTAAAATACTTCTGTAGTACTCTGTGTTGTAAGAACATGGTGCCCAAATGAAGATAAGCTGGTTCCTCAGCAATAGTTGGTCAGTAGGATTTAGGGGGTGGGGGTTGTTTTCTTTTTATATCTGTATAGTATGTAAAATATGCCACACTGTGATGACACCTACTATTGTTTATTTTTGTAGGATTGACCCAAGGACCGTTTCATCCTGCAGGAATCAGTTAGCAAGATCTGCATAGGCTTATTCCTAAGGGGAAACATGTCTGAGATTGACTATGAGAAGTTAGCTGAAATAGGTAAATATTTTTTATTATACTTCAAATGGCATCTGTGTAGAGTTACAGGTGATTTAATAGAGCATCTTCAGTAAGTGAGAGGCTTCACCAACATTTTGTAATACTTTTTGGAGCAATCCAATACGAGTTACAGCCACTGTACCGATGTGTACCCTATTAAAGCCATTAGGGTTGAAGGTTAGTTTAATACATGCGGCTTTTATGAATTATTGGTAAATGTTCCTAGTGCAATTCTAGGCTATTGGAATATCACCATCATCACATATTGTGGCACAAATGGGAGTCATTACTCCAAAGAGACAAGTATTGAATGAGCATAGCGATTGCTGTATTGCATGTTATCTCCAAAGATGTTAGTCGTGCTGAGCAATATGACCACGGCCTCATCATTTTGAAAGATCAGTGTTACATTTCTTTTTCTTGAATGTTTGAGCATGCCAGGCTACATCCCAGAGCAAGACTCTTTAGAGCTTCCCCCCTCCCGCCTCAGCTTCCCTGTCCCTCACCTTACCTCTGATTTCTCCATATCATGATTTCCAGCAGCAGCAGGTTGCTGCTCTCTCTCTTTTTTTTTTTTTTTTTTTTTTTCCCTTTTNTTTTAAATCGAGACCTGTTTCCAAATCTACTGAAAGCAATTTTCCCTTCAGCCTTAGCAAGCTCTGGATCAGGCCCCTCATGCCTCCCAGCCTGGGTTGAACAGTGATAACACTGTGAGTAGTAACAGATGATCCTCTGCTATGGCTCATGGAGCAGGGCAATAAACTACTCCATCATTTGCAGGAGAGAAACGGAGCTGAGGCTCAGTTTGGAACAGTGAGTCGTCTTTTTTATTGGTGTTTATTACAAAACATCTCTTGAGCTCCAGTCCTCTTGTTCACAGGTTTAAAAAAAAGAAAGAAAAAAAGGAAAAGAAAAGAATATACAAAGAATTATCTTACTAAGTTAGAGTTAACTAGCTTTTCAGTAGATGTTGGGACTTCTTTAGTCCCTGTGAATAACAGGAGTACAAATAGGTGTGTGTATTTACTTTGTTTCTCTAGTTCTTTGCTATCTCTCAAAGCAAGATAGCTTGGTATCTATACTTCGTTTACAAATTCTTACCCTTGCTTTTTGGAAATGTGTCTCTTTTTATGCACAGTACAAAATAATATTTTACAGAAGGAGTTGATCTCTGCCTCTCTGTACCAAAGCCTGCATTTAGCACATTGGTTGTTTCTGTTGTGTTTAACTTCAACATAAGTTTCACTTTTAATAAAGCCTGTTAAGTTTCAGTGGATTCTGGTAAATGGCTCACAGCTCCTGATGTGCGTCCTCACAGACTAGCACTTTCTGTTTCTTTTTCTCTCTCCCCTTTGCAACTTTCTGTTACTTTAGGTGGCTACAGTGCTCAGACCTGAAATCCCCCCTACTAAACAAAAGAGCATTTTCCTTGTTCTGGGTTTTAACGTGACTTAAATATATGAAAAAGGAAAAAATTGTGAAATCTATATACTGCATTATGTTTGCATTATTATTCCCAGCTCTTTGAATAAAAACATTATTTAAAGTGAAAGAATACTTTTCCAGTTGTAGTTAGTGTAGCTTTTTATATATGTTACACTTTTAAAGGGTAGAAAAATGCAAATTTTGGAGAGGATAATAAGAACTTAAACTTTTTTGCTTGTATGAGGAGGACTCAAATGGTGTCTATCTAAAAGCAGCTATATTATTATTTTTTCCTGCAGGACTGCTGATTTATCTTTTGAGGAAGCTTTAATGTGAATTTGGACATAAAGAAATGTAAAAGTGGTAGACGTGTTCCTGCCTCCTCTTTGTCTTTGAGAAGCCCAGTCACTAGTGGCATTTTTCATCCTTGTGAAATGCATTTTTAGTACAAGTCACGTTAAAAATAAAAATGAGACAATAAAGCTTTCATGGGGTTGTTTATAGGATAGAATGATACTGGGAAACTGTGAGTGGAAAGCATTCAGAAATATTTAGTAAGAGTTTTTCTCTAGCACTTATTAGCTACTGGCACATAAATCTGGCTGAAATCAATACTTAATATATTCTCTCTGCTCTGGTGTGTCTCGCATGTTGGTCAAGGCATATGAAATACACAGATGATCAGAAGGCAAAATATTCTTGAAGTACTTTTTAAAGTGGCAGTAATCATGTTATAGACAAAACTGTTAATTCTACCTTATTAAAACTGGTATGATAAGAGATGGATCATGTACAGGGTTGGTGCACCTTATCAGAATGTTAATTTTTCTCCTTACATGTGCCTTTTCTTCTCTTAAACGATCAAGACACCTGTGTGTTAATGTGTCAATAGAATGGTATTCCAGTCAGTTTCTAGAAGACATTCATTTGAATAGTGTAGAAACACCAGTGACGGTAATTATCCCAGAATCTGTTCATTTGGGTATGGCTTAGGATCAGGTCTTTTTGAACCTTGGAACCGTTTGGAAAAAAAGTTGGTAAAAAAAACCCAAAACGAAACCAAAAAACCCTAGAACAAGGTCTCTTGACCTCGTGTCGCTCATTTCAGTGCAGAGTAGATTTTAACTCAAGGATCTAGTCCAGAATCTACTGAAGTGGGGGAAAGGATGCCAATTGATTTTACTGGGCTTTTGAGCAGACCTCTACACCTTTAATGACCTCTAGCTGGAGTATATGCTGGATGGACATTCAGCTGCTTTGCCTATTGCAACTTCAGAAGGTTAAAGGATTTCAAGGAAATGGGGGATTCTAAGGGAGGTGAGGTGGAGGTTTGTTTGCCCTTTGTTACCTTTATACAAAGTGTTGAGTCTGCTCTCAGAGAGCGTTCACACGGGGTGTTAAAGTGGAGTAGCTGTCAACGCACATGTTAGCGTACTGAAACTGACTTCTCCATTTGAGCAACCTCGAAATAAAAGGCAAGAAGCTGTAGATGGATACAACAAACAGATTGTGGGAGTGTAGGAAATGAGACAACACCAGCAGTCGTGAATAGCAAGGTCAGAGCATGGCAGCTGCCTGGTCGTTGTCAAGACTTTTGTGAGCATCACCATAGATATTAATCTTAAGGAGGACATGAAGGTACCTTTGACATATTGAGGGGTTGCTTTTCCCACATGGGGAAAAAGGGTAGAGAACGAGAAACTGATTTGAAACTACAAAAAATAAGTGGTGATAAAGGCCTGTGCGTTTGTCAAACTGAGCTAAAATTGAAGCCGTCAATAATGTATCGGATGTAACAGTTTCTCTCTGTTCATTAGCACATAAGTGTTCTCGCTTGCTCCTTTAGAGTTGCAGAAAGATGAAGCCGAAGATATGCAGTCAGAACAGGAAGAAACATTTGTGCCTCCACCACTCGAGGATCCTGAGCTAAATATCAATCACCCCTATTATGATGTTGCGAGACATGGCATCATCCAGTTAGCAGGTATGTTTGGAAAATGCTATGGCTTTACCTCTCGACAACCGTTACCACATTTTTCTTACTGTACCGCTCAAGGTGATGCATAGGAATCATGTTGACTCTTTCAGCCTTCATCCTAAACAGCAGCTGAATGGTAATATGTGAACTCAGTGCTTTTCTACAGGAGAATTATGAGCCAAATATTTGAGCTTAATCTTGCTTTAAAATATAACTGTAGCAATATATTATAATGTAAGGCCTAACTGCGTCTGTAACAGATCTGCACTTTATTTGCGATAAGCTGTTTTGCTTTATGAATAACCCGAAGTCTTGTGTAGCCACACGTAATCATTTTTCTAGTCTGGCCTGGAAAGGGCGTGCAAATGAAGAGATATGGATTACTGTGTAAAAACTAACAAAATTCAGAAAGGCAACTGTTGTTGTGAATGTTTGTCACCTGATTTTCTGTTGTGACATGGAGAGAAGTTATGGGTACATAGTATATTTGAATATTGGATCATTTAATGTTTACAGTTATTTATTTTTAAAACATTCTGGCAACATGTAAGACATGCAGGCATATTTATGCTATAAAAGCACCTCTTTAAAGTATGCATTGCATGTTCCTTTTGGCTTATTTTTGGCATCAATGTGCTTGTTAAAATAGCATTAATAATCACAATCCTGAACTAAAGGAATGTATACACTAAGAAACAAATAGCAGCATTTAACACTGCTCCTCCTAAGGAAGTCTGATTGTGTTGTATTGTGCACGCTTTTTTACCTCATACTTTAGTGAGCACAGATTATGATTTTTCAGGAAAACTACGAACTCAGGTTATACAATTCAAGCCATAAACAGGATGTCATCCAGGTGGATATCAACTTTAGCAAAACCAATCCCCTAGTGAGGTATGATTGCCTAGGGCAGTGAAATCTGTGTTAATTTGACTTTTGACTTAAGAGTGGGAGGAGAATTTTACCCATTGTAACTTCTCTTCTTGACCCTAGTTATACACAGAATAATAATTACCTTTTACCTTCTTCGAAAATAAGCCCCCAACATAAGGCTCAAATCCATAGACAAGGGAGTAACAGATTCACATTCTTGTGATTCAAAAGCTACTACCTGCTAACGTGCTAGGATGTTTCTCACTCAAGCACCAGTTTTGGGATGGGGGAAATACCAAGATACCAAAATTATTAATGAAACCATTGAAATCAAACTGACAAAGTGTGAAATAGATGCGTTAACAGACACACTGGATGCACCAGAGCCACTCTAACTGTCCACCTAAGAACCTCTTCCATCTGCCGTATTAGGCAGTGCTACATGATAACGCTTTCAAAGAGAACTTGCTCCATATCAGTGTTTGCTTGAGTTAAAGTCAAAATGTTAGGTATACTGATTTAAATTCACCAGAGCAAATGGAGGTATTTGCAAGATGAATCTTGGCTGAAATGTTGGATTATCTCTGGTGGTTTTGTCTTTAATACTGCAGTATTTTGTAGGAAAAAAAAAAAAAGTCCCCTGGCCATTGTTTAAGCTCAGAGAAGAGTGATTTTACCTGCCATTTCAGTCAGAAATATATGATGGGGTTCTGCAAGTCTACTGGACAATTTAAATGTGAAGCCAGGAGCTGTGCTTCAGAATGCAGTCTGCACCCTCTAAAACAGCTCTGATGGTGGGATGTAAGAGGAGAACGCAGAGGTGTGCGTATGAATGCAGGACACTGGGAAGGTGAAATACGATCCAAAGACATGCTTCACCTCCACAAAACAAGACCTCCCTATCCCCAGTGTTAACTGGTGTGGAGTCAGGTCTGAATATTTTCTGGGTTCAGATGCAAGTGAGGAAAGGATGAGCTCTTCTGATCTCCTTCCCATCTTGGAAAAGCCCAGTCCCTTTTGAACAAATCACTTTAAAATGATCTGTACCTAGCTTATAATGGTTTTAATAATCTCTTTGAATATGACAAAATATAATTTCAGTGTTTGGAATGGCTGTTCTAAAGCAATTCTGGAAGTTGCTCCTTCAGTTTTAATTCTGTGATTGAAAGACAATGAGATGTATTGTTTGAAATGACTGAAGAAAAAGGAAGAATTTAGGTGAAAATATTTGCAGTAATACAACAGTTAATTAAAAAAACCCTCTGAAACTCCTTGCCTCTCACATATTAAAATGACTTGTACCTGCTTTCCATAACAATAGCTTTGACTATATGCAAAAGAGCTTGTCTGAGTTGTATTCATACAGCGTGAAAATACAATTAATTAAATAAGAATAGGGGACATTTTAAAAACGTGTGAGCTTTAATAATTGTTTATTAATTACAGACTGATTTCTGTCGCTAATACCAATATGCAGCTGACTACTGTAAGCATATGTAAATAGAACAGTGCTGCAGTGCTGGCTCTTTTTATTTCTATCTTGAAGGAGAAATTTCAATCTGCTGTCTAATAAGAAACTCAAGATTATTTTTCTTTGTGGCAAAAAGGAAGGGACATATAAGCGTATACGATGCATCAAGCTTCCTTATTTTCTATAGTTTGCTCCTACAATATGATTGCTGACAACTTGTGGCGGTACCTTTTTTTGAATATGTGCTTACTTAGTAGGGCTGTGTCTCTGCTTGTGTTTTCATTAACTGCCTGTGACGTTCTTTTATGTGTTAGGCAAAGCTTTTTAATGAGATAGAAGGCCATCATTGTTTTAAATCTGTATTTCCCTTCTTAGCCTTTTATTGCTTTTCTAGTTATGTTTAAAGGTTTCAGGTACCCAGCCTGGGTCTTTGTAGAGACTGAACATATTTTTCTTCACGATCCAGTTGATCTCGTACCTGTTTCTGATTTTGAACCAGTGCATTAGGCACGGATTGGAGTAGTATTATGTAGATCAGACTGTGAAAGGTAAAGTTGTAATTTACTTTTTGTAACATGTAAGAAGGAACTGTAATGAATTACCTAATAAGCCTAAGACACAAGTCCTAATAATTTTCAGTCCACCTCAGTGACAGCTTTGCTACTTCTTGCAGTACCTTCTGGAGCAGATCTCTGGTCTGTAAATTGCAGTGCCACAGGAAAGAACTGGGTTTAAAGATTATTTTTTTTTTCTTAAAATATTTACTTTGTTATTTTTCTTTTTTACAAAGGGTATTCCTGAAATTGGTATCTCTGACATTATTTCATGAGTATCTTTTAGGAGAAAAAAAGCAACTTTTCAAGACTTGGGCACTTTTCAAGAAGAAAGCTGAGGGCTCTGGTTCGTAACCGCTTTGCAGCAGAAGAGCGGATTTTAATGTGGGCTTTGCATTTTATAAAGCGTGTTCTAACCATTTGGGTGTTGTCATGTTTTTCTCTCAATTACTATGAGAGGAGCTCCAAAACAAAGGTTGATATCAATGAAAACTGTTTCCTGCTCTAGCGAAGAGGGAACTTGCCTGAGTGATTAGAAACATGGGTTCAGATCCTTTAGGCAGGAATTGAACTTGCCTGTGCCACATTCTGCACCAGTTTTCTTCTTGCTTCTTTCTCCAACTATTTTCTTCTCAGAATGCGAAAGGAAATAAATCCTTATTTACCACATTCCTTGCTTTGAACATCAACTTTAAGTTCCAAACTGAGTTAATTATATCAAAATATATGGACGTGCTTTCTTGTTGAATCTGAAAAAATATGATGGGTCTGCTTTAGGCATCATTTAGTAAAGCACCAGGCTTGCTAAAATAAATGATGGCTCAAAGTGCCAAATTCAAATGTGAATGTGAACTCAATTTTAGGTTTTGGTAACCTGGCAATACATGACGAGTCATTCTACATCCGAATATGACTTATTAAAGAGAAAAACCTAGCACTATTTCCCCTTTACCAAGTAAATGTAAATTATATTCCCTTTCTGTTTGACTATTCTGCTGTTTCTTCGCTTTAAATTCTCTTTTATGCTTTCTGTGAATTATCAAAATATTTAGTTTTGCATCACTGAAAGCAGTTTTGATTTTCAGTGCCCGTTTTAAGACTAGAGCATTGCTCTAGTCCAAAAAGTCAGCCAGAAAGAACTGTACTGACATTAGAGAGGTTGTCTTCAGGCGCTCACCCTTATTTCAATTATTTTCCATACTTTGAGGAGCACAGATGAAATGTAAATAAGTAATTACATCAAAAAGCAAGCTGTCCCTTGGCTTTCAGCTGATCTGAGAAAAATGTGCTATCGCAAAGTATTTTTCTTAGACACAATAAAAAAAGAAAAATTGCTCAATGGAGGAATCATTGATGGGGAATCTTTGTTTTTGGAGGGGAGTGAACAAGGTTTCTGATGTAGGAAATCTGAACATTCACTTAAAGCCATTCCTATTTAAAAAGACACCTGAGCCTGTACTTGATTTTAATTGCAATTCTCGTGCCTTCCAGAATTAACCAGGTGTAGTACAGGTGCAATCCTCCGCAGAAAGCTGGTTTCTAAATAAACAGGTGGACATGAGTGGAATCCAGAGGGATGAATGCAAAAAGGGAACTTTGTGAAATCAAAACGAGTTGACCCTTGGAATTTAGAGTTGGTGTCGTTCTCCTTGTTTCCTTGGTGGGCCTTGTCTCTGTCCCAAAGGATAAACATTACAATGAATATTTTAATACTTCATCTTTGAGCTGGCTAATATCTGTTGTAATGTATTTTCATATGATCAGCCGAGGTGATCAATGCCAAGAGGGAGACAATTCAAAATTTCTACAGCTAAAGGTATAAGCTTTTCCTGCTAATGTTGAGACTCAGCTGTGTTATCTTGTCTGTATATTTTGTAACTGACTAAAAGTTTGCCTTTATGGATGGGCAGAGACTGATAGCAGACTAGTTGTGGGTGTATTTACTGTCCATTACTCAGCCAAGCCAAAACACAGTAGTTTCATGACGGCTTTTTTTTGCAACCCCATATTTCTCTGAGTCAGAGAGAGTAAAAGGAGGCTTGGAAGCACAGTTAGTCTGGCCATTTAATATAGTGTAATTGAGGTTTAGGCTCATTTTCTCTGGTTTAAATTCTACGTGAGCAAGCGTTTTCCCTGTTGTGGCAAGTCCCCTGGATTTTGACCCTACTTCAACTCCCATTGAAACCAATGGCAAAACTTCTGTTGCCTTTAGGATCTTGCTTTGCTGTAATGTGATAACGACAAGCTTCAGTGAAGTAAAATGGTATTTCACTTTTCACTTATAAAAATAGTAATGTTTAGTATCATCAGAACAAAGGCTCTTAAAAAGTCGTGCTAAAATTACAGCATTCAAAAGATCTCATTTGCAAATTGGAATGAGCTGTATCATTAGAAAAAACCTTTTCATTTGCAAGAAGCATTTAGGAAGTGGTGTGCCATCCAGTTTCTTAATTAAAAAGCAGAACAATCCCCTTTACCACTTGCCCTTCCCTGTGTCTTACTCTAATTTTTTTTTTTTTTTTCTTCCCTACTGCAAAATTTGATACCAAAAGTGATGTATGATTCGTGTCTGTGACAGTGGAATCCAGACACACAAAAAATCCAGCAGATTGCTTGTATTTTAATGTGTATAAATCTCATTCTGGACAGTGCGCTCTACACGCCCCTCTTTACTCACCGAGTGCAGAGGAGGCGGGTTGGCGTCGCCCGGCTGTGCTCCGCTGATAGAGAATCCTGAGGCTGCCCGGGAATGCGTGCAGGTAGCATGTGCCTGATCCAAAGGCGTGAACCTCCTACCCATGGGCGAGAGAAGTCTGTCAGACCTTTTTCTGTCTGAGCCAGTGACTTTTAAAAAGGTGTAGGTAGGTGGCTAGAGGAGTGTGAGTGCTCAAGCAGTTAAGGCACTCAGTCTTTGGGAATGCCTCCTAAATATCTGGAGCTCAAAAACAATGCAGAAAGATAAAGGGAGGAGCACGTTTTCCAGTAATGGTAGAAGAGGTTGTCAGCTTTTGTCCAAAAGTGTTTGGTGACATTAGCCTCTGAGATAAAGTAGGTTAATACAAAACTACATTTTTGACCTGAAAGCAAAACATGAAGGAGCAAAGCTGATGTTGCACTTCTCTTTTGCTTTGTCCCCTGTAGATAATGAGGCATCTTTCAGTTCTAACTTGTTTGAGTCCAAGTAGTAGGGAAATACAGGTTTTCTGGGATAAAAATATACTCTGTTCTGATTTAAAATCTGCATACTTGAAATTACATTCTCCTTTGAATATGCAGATAAATGCTGCTCCACACTTTCTTTTAAACTGCCCTTCTGAGTGTTTGGGTAAAAATTCTATCCTCAAGGTCATGGGATTCAAATTATGTCGGACTGGGAAGCAAATGCAATGGGAATTTCCCAGGGTGCTCAGTCACAGCCCTTCAGGTGGAGGGTGAGGGAAGCCTGCTTCTGTTTTGATCAGCACTTCGTGTGTCATGTTAAAACTTGATGTTCTTCAAAACATTATTGATGCCTGTGAAGAAAGGACAGCCTCTTTCCTTTCATTAACACTTATCACTAATGGGAAGCTGGCACTGCTTTATTTAGTTTTTAATAGAGTTGAGGTTCTCAGTCACCTTTTCTGGTTTGCTCTTGTTGCCTGCGTGGCACTGCGGGGTGGGAGAATGAGGTGCTCTGCTCTGCCTCAGTTTTTTCTTTCAAGAAAGTTTCTCTGCCTCAGTTTTCCCATTATTGAAACTGGGCAATTAATTTTGTATTATGTTCTAAGTGTATCTGTTTGCAGTCTTTCTAAAGCCAGTTATTTTTTTTTCTGCCTTTTAATTCAAGCTGTCGAATATGACCAAGAGTAACAATTAGTGACTCATTTAGTAATTTAACTGGAAACCTTTCATAGATTTATTTTACTTGTAAAAATGATTGTCTCTAGCAAATAAAATATTCTACAGTGCATTATAACACTGACGTTTTTTCACAAACAAGTCATGATTTAGAGAACAATCTTTTATTAATGTTTTAATTTAATTTTAGTACATCATTCATATTAATGCATGTCACATTATAATGCCTTTATAAGTGCTCTGAGAATATAAAGTAAGACACTTAAAAATAACTTCAGGAATTAAATTATCATCTCTTTAAGAACAACGTGCAGACATACCTGAGTACCGGTATTGTGGTGTTGTGCATATTCTTCCTTTAGTGGTGCTTAAGCACCACTCTTAACCCAGGGGTCCAAATTTGTTTTTAATGTGGGAAGGGACATGAGGCCTTGTGGGATGAAAAAACACCTTTGAGAAAGATAATAAAAATAAGCAGTCAGCTAAAAAAGGAGTGGAAGAAAGAACCAGCCAGCAGAGAAAGCTATGTTTTGGAAGTCAAAACTACACGACTGAAGTGATAATTGCCAAAATTCAAGCTGAGTTATATCTTTAGAGGATGTTAAAGCAAATAGCAAAAGTTTCTTTGTTTTTTTAAATAAAAAAAGAGAGAAGCTGTCTTCTGTGAAATAGGAGTGGGGTGGTCATCAGAGATATTCCAGCTATAGCTGTCAAACTAAATTAATACTTCATGTCGGCTTTCAGTAAAGACAATGATGTTGATATTATTAGGAAGTCTTTTTAAGTCCTGTATATGATGTTCATCTGCAATTTATGATCTAACTCTTGTCACCCGTGTTTAGGAAAGATGCATTCAGATTGGAGCAGGGTAGAGAATAGCTAGGGTGGGGAAAAGATAGAAGGTCTAACTTGTTTACAAGCAATAAAATACAGGCTGGGAGGGGATATGTTTATTGTCTAGAGAGTCATTCAGGATGGTAAATAGTACTGGAGGAGACAGTACACACTGTCAACAGAAATAAATTTGGGACAAACTTTCTATGACTTGTAGACTGGAATGGAGAAAGCAGGTTGCTAGTTGTCAAAGCAGTGCTCAGGAGGAGCAAGAAATAGAAAAACCTAACTGTTTTTTAAGATAGAGCTCAACAATTCAATGGAAGAATTATGTGGTGCAGTTCCTGGTGATAACACAGGCTTGGAACTGATAATGCAGAAGATGTTTCCCAGTCCACGTTCATATGTGAAAAGTCATAAAGCATTAATTTTGCTCCTTCCTTCCCTTTTCTCCTTCTGCACATGAAATGAAATGGGTTTAAATAGATGCTGTCCCATCATGATCTCTGTTGAGCAAATCTAGGTAGAAACTGGACAAAGGAGACAAAGGATTTTTTTTCTAACTGTGGAATCTGTCAGATCAGGACAGCCACCTCTTCCTGGCTTGAGTAAAGGAAAGCGTATTACTATCAGTGGTGGGTTTTCATGAAAAATGCATGTTTGCAAAGCTGGGAAGTGTTCTATTTGTTCAGATCAAGTACTTTGAACCAACATCAGTAATACAAACTAGAACAGCTTAAGAAGTGGTCTGAAGTTGTTCTACCCAGTTTTCATAGAAACGCTCATATGATTTTATTTATTCATTAAGTGATTCCATTACAGATTTAACGTCCCCCATTTTACTACTTCATTTTTATTTGCTTACTCATTACAGCTACTTAATTAGAGGTGGAATGGGAACAACAGAATTATAGAGAATATGTAAAAAAACCCCCAATTCTTAAGGTTATTGTACTCCTACTGATATCAAAGCCAAACTTTGGCTTAATTGCAATACAAACAAGTATTAAATATCATTTAGTTTGAACGTTAAAGTTAGACCAAGAATGTCTGAAATATGAATTCAGTCTAAACATTTTCTGGGATGTTTTCTGTATTGCTTTAAAAGCAATGTTATCTGTCATGTAGATATAAGTTAAAACCTTAACACCTCACCATCTTCAGTGCTGAGTTATCTTCAGTACGAGCATCACTTAACCTCTGCGCCTGGCTTTCCAGACAGTGGAACCTGGGTGTGAGGTAAGCATGGCATCAACACCGACCTTGTCTATACAGACAGTGTGGGTGATGCTGTCATGAGTCAAAGAGTAAATGAACTTGAGAGCAGCAATATATGCTTTGTCGGAGGAACTGAGGGATGGACGCTTAGGGCTCTTCAGGTAATGAAAAGCATACTTGTATGCCTTGTTTGTTACGTTATAAATGTGATCGGAATGTAGCAGTGCTTCTGGAAAAGAGTATCTAAGAAAGCTTGCATTGGTTAAAAAAAATCTGACTTAGGTGTGTGACAAAGCAAATGCCCAAAGTGCTTGTAGGCAGAGCAGTATTCTGACACATGCTAGAAATAAAGCATGAAGAGTTTGAAAACAGGTCACTTCCAAGACTACTAGTGAAGTCAGGCCTGTTTTCTTCCATGACTGAATGCTGCAGGAGGACTTGAATGTCAGGAGCTGAGCACCACCTTTGAATATGACTTTCTCAACTTAGCTTCCTCAGTTGCCCAGCAGCTGCTTCATTTCACTGCAGCGGCGGCCAAATTGCTTTCTGTAGGCAATGTGTGATTTGACAGTGAAGTTTCACAGTGTGTTTTGAGTAATGATGGGAGATAGAGGAGGCCTCAAATATGAGAGGATACAAGCCATTCCTTCAGATCACTGAGGTCCCATTGCATAAGTAAATGAGCATTGTCTTTACTAAACTCTTTTCTTCACTAGGTGATGACAACTCTGGAAGGAAGGTGATTACCTTCAGTTGCTGCCGTATGCCCCCCTCCCATCAGCTCAATCACACCAGATTGCTGGAGTAAGTTTCTCTCAGTCCTCCTGCGTGGACTACTGTACATTTTATATGTGAACTTCTATTAGCTTGTTTCCAGGTGAATGAGCTTTCAGGGGGGAGAAGCAGGAGGCAGGGTGTCATATGAAAAAAGGATGCAAGACCTATTAGCGTTAATATTAAGTAAATGAGATGAGGATGAAACTAACAGAGTTACTTTGCCCAGAATCTTGACTAGAAGCAGCAATTTACTGTATACTGAAATTAACTTGTTGTCTTGATTTTATTAAGGAATTCTGATACTATTTAAAAAAATGAATTTATGATGGAGACCAATGAAAGAGAAATTCTAGTATTTTAGTGCTCTGTACATATGTCCTCATGAATAGTAGTGTTTGCCTTCATTTGCTATACATTATCTCTTAAATCACTCAAAAAGAGCATTGTTTAGCTATTTACATCTTAGTGGTTTTCCTCTTTTATAAAAAAGATCTGTTTTACATACCGTATATTATGCGTAACATTTTTAGATGTATCTCACTTTGTAATGTTTGGGGTTTTGTGTTAAAAGAGTTTGTGAATATGTGTAATTACAACATTCTTCCTTATAAACTTGCTACAGCAAGGTACCAGGACATGTTTCTGCCTTGTAGTTTGTCGCTACAGAGAGATCTGTTCTGCCGTGACAGTCCTGTTCTTATTAAGCATTTTAAATCTATTTGGATTTCTTGAACAACCTCCGTTGCCAAAATGGTTAAGCACCTTTCAACCTTCAGTAACTGCCACCTTTGGAAAGGACCGAAGAGGTGTTATCTCGACTTTTCAGAAACAGAGAGGGATTAGAAGGCAGGTTAAGGGATGTGTTTGAGACCGTGTTGCTTCATTTGTATGCTCTTCACACCTTGAGAATTTCCACAGCCTTAAGCCAGGGCTCCCTGTGTAGCATAGAGGGAGTGTTACCACCTTAGAGGAAGCGCCACACCAGTCATTAATAGGAAATGCCAAAGAAGGAGTGTGACAAACCATATTGCTACCAGGTCTAAGAACCTTTCCTCAGTTCTGCGAGGTGACACCTTCATGAAACTAGGATTTACAGCCTTTAGACTCTTCTGGACTTGAACACTTTCGTCTCTTCCTGTGTCTGAGCCCACCTCAAATTCACGTGGAATGTCTGTGCTAAGAGAGAACTGAAGGCAGGTGTCTGAATGTGAAGCTAGCAATGTAACTGTTAAGTGATTTGCTTTTGAGTAGTTCGACCCAGATGTTGAGTTTTGAGGAAAAGCTGTGGAGTAGGCCTGGATTGGTAGGTGTTTCGTTATGAAATCACTTAAAGAATTGATTTGGTAAAGCTTTTGTAATGTCCCTACAATTCTGTTACAGCCTTGGAACAGGTAATCGGCTGTACAAAAATACTGGTTATTTTATGCCCACAAAAGTCTCAATTATATTTAGAAGTACAGGCTTTCCTGTATGCAATCTACCAAGGAATTTATGTGCTGTAAAATAAAACATCAGGCACTTTATCTGTAAGAATATCTATTTAGATATATTTTAATTTCAAACTCTTTTTAAAAAGTCTTCAGTGACTATTACTACTACTTTCTTCGTTAAAATACCATTAATACTTAAGTCAGGGATCAAAACAGCATTATATTAATTGCAGTGGCAGTCCTTGTCCCAGGCTATTTGCAGTCTAAGATTTACAGTATGCTGAGGGAATAGGCAGATAAATGAGACTGTGGGAGTACAGTGTAAGAGTGAAGTTACAGGCTTTTCCATGCAAAGGTGGATAGTCAAAGTGGCCTTGATACCTGCAGATAGCTACAGCCTAAAAAAATGGCACATGGAACTATCTATTTTATTGAATGAAAATTGCTTACATACAATTAAGAGCAATAGCTGGGGCTCTGTTGCAGAATAATAATAATATAGCGTTGAGAATGACATGAGAAAGTTGAAATCTGACACAGCGAGAGATGAGGCCAGATTGTACTCCTACATCATTGCTTTATTTGAATCATTGAGCTGTGTAATAGGGCATATAGTGTTCTCAATTGTAGGAGAAAGGGAAGACAAAAGCATCTTAAACTATACCATAAAAGAATGAACACACAGAAATCTGCTTATAAAACGTGCAGATGGCATAAGTAGTGTAGTTCTTTAAATTAGTTTTAAGGGAAATGATCTATGAATGCAGTCCCCACAGTACAAACAAGGGAGGCAAAAATATTCGAGAAAACAGTTTACAGTAACAAGTTGTAATTGGCAGTAATTAGAGCTAATGGATTTTTCAAGAATTTAAAAAGTTTTAAATTGAGAGGAAAACCCAAGATTGATTCTTTTTTATTTCAAAAAGTCAAAACGACATTGTTTTGCTTGGCTAAAAGGAAGGAATTTACAAAGACCAGAAGAAAGCAAAATGTCAGCTAAAATGCATCTTTTTAAAAATTTCTTGGAAAACGCAGTCCCGTATTGTCTTCATCTTTTAGTGGTTCGTGAGCACTGTAGTTTTTGTAACTAAATCTGTTCTTTCAAATTTCAGGCTTTGCAGTGATGTGGAATTATTTGCAGCACTGCTGCTAGAGGAAGATGAAATTGTTAGATAAATACGTGGAAGCAAACGTGAATTTGCAGTCACTAGCATTCTGTACAGAAGTCGCACATTTTGTGTCTCAGTTACTGCTTTAAAAATCTCATCCAGTAAGCTGTCTTAAACCTAAAGTGTTCTCTTTCTCCTTAGGTACTTGAAGTATACTCTGGACCAGTATGTAGAGAATGATTATACGGTTGTCTACTTTCACTATGGCCTGAAGAGTTTGAATAAACCATCTCTGAAATGGTTACAAACAGCCTACAAAGAATTTGACAGGAAGTATGTCTCCAAAATATTTGGTTTACTCTTTGGGTTTGTAATGTCTGTAACTGATTTCCATGAAGGAAGCGTATCTTTCCTGATCTGTATGCAACTAACTGGCTTCATTTTGCCATTGCAAATTCTCGTAATGATATTGTTGCTGTTAGTTCTCTTGTGTCTTCTGTGCAGTACCTAAGGAATGGTGTGAGTGCTGCAGTAGTTATCCAAAGTTCTAAAAGCCTTGGGAACAAAACCAAGAGCCATCGCCCTTTCTGTGCACTATTTGACAAGATACCTGTGACACCTTATTAGTCATCGTTCTCGATGATCTCTCAGTTGTGTTTGAACCTTTGATTATCTCAGGGCTAGGTTGTATACCAAAAAGGAAAGGTTAGTTTTTAATAGTCTGTATCTCTCAACTCTTGCGGCAGTCATTGTTTTTTATATGTAAAGTCCCAAAGGGACCACTGTGCTGCGGCTGATGGCTTCATGTTTGAGTTGGTTAAGGTGCAGTCAAGGCCAAAGCTCCAAGATAAATGGCTTTTTAACAGTGTAAACTAAAGTACTGATGTTTATTCTCTGAAAATGGATGCTTACCACTGAAGCGGGAAGTTCCCACCGCAGACAGTTAGTCTTGTTTGCAAATTGTCACTTGATCTACTTGTTTGTAAGAGAGCAACATGACTGAAAGCAAAAATATACACAAATAGCTCTTTCCTGATAGTGAGAGTGTATGTGCGTGTGCATTTTGGGTGCATGGATCATACATGCTTGACTTTTTCAATTTTAGAGCTGGAACAAGAAGCAAATCTAATAAACAATGCCATGAAAAAGATTATTGGGTGTTTCTAGACTAGACTGGGATGTAAATGCCTGAGCATTTCACAGGACTGCACGCCCTGCTTTGAAAATTGGAGTTGAGATGTGCACAGCACCTGTTGGTGGTCTAGTGCCAGAGCTCAGACTCTTTTGAATCTCAGCCATTAACCTCCTGACACTCTGAAACCCGCTAAGCAAGAAGACAAGGTTGTGCAAAGCAGCCCTCAGAGCTGCAGTGGGAAGCTGTCATCAGAAGCCCCTAACTGCTTCCATGAGATATGGCGCTCCTGTCAGCAACAGACTGACAAAGCTTTTTGGTTTTGCTAGTGGGTTTCTGAAGATGTACATTTGAGCTTCCCAGTGACAGTATGCAGTACAATGTTCTGTTTTTTCTGGGATTGGGTAAGGGAGAAGAAAGGGTAGAGGATGTCTTGTATTTTGTCTTTGGTGAGAGATTTGGGCTACAATACTGGGTTTTGCTTTGCACTGACAATTCTTGAAAATAAAGCACTGTATGGAGTTGGAAGTCTACCCTACGGTACTGTTTTCCTTCTAGGAAGATCCCATGCCAAATTTACAATTGTTGTATGGGGAGAGACAGTATGAGGGCAATATCTTCTTCAGTTTTGTTGCCTTCTGACACGTTTACGTCTCAAGTGCACAGAGTCAGTCTCATTTATGCCAGAAATCTGTTTTCTCTATTACCTCACCCTGACCGAGAAAGCGGGAGAACCAAAGACGAACAGAGAAGCTGCGCAAAACTAGGCAACCGTACGCTCATCGTTTTATTCACAGTTGGGACCTCTTAGCGTACTGTCATTGGGAAGTTCAAAGCAATATTCACAGCCCAACGTGTATGATCCACTGTACTAGCCGGGGGGTGGGGGGGTGGGGTGGGGAGCACCTTTCAGACTTCCATGTGTGTGTTTTGGGGGTCAAAGGAAAGAGAACAAAGGAGAGCATGAGGGACAATGGTAATTAGGTAGCATCATGAAAGCAAATGTTCAACAGGAATAGTTTCAAAAGAACACATCTTGCTTTGAAGGTTTACAGCAGAGGCTCAGTTAAGTCTTGTGGACATTTAATTGTAATCTTGGAAACGATGAAGTACGTAAAATTCCACAAAACAACAGCTTATGCCCATTGCTTCAAGGTACAAAACAAACTTAAAATGGAAACTTCAATAAAGCAACTCAGGTGTTTTGCTTGTTAGTTTTTATTGTTGATTTTGGGTCCTTATCCATAGTGGTGCCAATTGCACAGTGATAGTTGTTTGCTTGTGTATGATAGCGGCTTTGTGAAAACAATGCCTTTTCCATTCAAAGATGTATAGACCCAATTAAAACCCAGAAGGAAAAACTGTTGTAATTGCTGAATTGTTCCCTTTTTGCCTTTTACCATAACCTGTTACAAGAAGGTTTTTCTTAGGAGTTCACAATCGTTTTTTCCCCATGATCATTGTTTTTCTAACTGTGAATACTTGGGAGGGGCGCTCCCTACTGGGAAGCAAACTTGGCAAAGTAATAAGCAACAATGTATGCGTAAAAGCAGAATATTTCATTATGTGTTTCTCAACTTCATTTTGCAATAATGTTGAATAACAGCAGAGTCTTTTTGTGCGGCCCGGTTTCCATTTCAGTTTCAGCCTACTAGAATCTATTGTTTAGGTATCACGATATGACAGGGTAGAATCAAGTAATGCTATAACGGAGAAAGGTTTTTGTTTCGTATAAAGGGGACCATCCGATATGAAACAGTGTACAGTTGGCTTCACCTTTAGTAGTTACTAGCAAAACAAGAGAAAAGTAGTAGTAAAACCAGAAGATTAGGTGTAAATTTTACATGTGAAAATTCAGGAATTTTCTCCAATATGAAACTCCTGTAAGCAGAAAATAAAGGTAGGTGAAGGAAAGTAATTTTTTATATCACAGAATTTTTTACAGACTCTTTGTTCTCTTCTCATGTTTTTTTCAAGTTCCCTAATTTCCCTTCTGTCCCCCTGTTATTAAACCTATGAGACAGCAGACACTTGTTAGGAATGTAATAGTGTTATCTTGGTCTACTATTGTATCATCAAAACTGACCATTTTTTTAGATTGGGTTTTTTTTCATTTTACGTTCAGTTTCTTCTGAATTAGGTCTCTTTAATGTATTTGAAAAGACTGCTGTATAAAGTTCCTGTAATAGTACCTCTCATTCAGTTGTAGCAATTCAGTTCTACGATCTATAATATTCAAAAGTCTTCTAACAATTTCACTTTCTTTTCCTAGGTATAAGAAAAACCTTAAAGCACTCTATGTTGTACATCCAACCAACTTCATAAAAATTCTGTGGAATATTTTTAAACCTCTTATAAGGTACTTGGCACTTTATTCAACACACTTTCCCCTTTAGTTTAAGGATGGTTTGTTCTCTAGTAAGTTGCTTTTAAAAAGGCTTGAGGTAAAATATGTCAGGTAAGAGCACAATAGCCTTTTAAACTGTGTTGAACTAATGAGTAAGGTGAGCTTAAGCTTGGGTATGAATAATGGGGTAGAGTTCTTTCTAAGAACAGGAGTCTCAATTCATAGTAGTTTTACTCTTATGTTAAAGTAAATATCCCTTTAAAACATAGTTATTCTGTGGGCCATGAATGACTTTTTTGTCCTCTTTGACAGCACTTAGCACAATAGAGCTGGGTCCGTGACTGGAGTTACTAGGTGGTATGGTAAAGCAGATAATAGATGGTTAACCTTCGGTCTGATCTCAAGTGCTGAGATGAATAGGAATGATACTACTTGTGTATTCAGAGTTCATGGATAAACCCTGAAGGTGCCCATAAGAATTTGAGGTGGAGGGTATTATGGTGAAGGTGGATGTGTTTTACTGGTGCATTCTTTTTCTTTGCATGATAAAAATTGATGCTATCTATAAGGAACTGGCAACAGTGTGCAGGTAATGCTAAGTGCAAGGATGGTTGGACTTGCTCAGTTTCTGTTCCTGAACTTCTGTCACTTTCAAAGTAATTCTAACATTTTGCGCATTATATTATGAATGTCCTCAGGGCTAAAGGACAAAACCAGCTTATCTTGAGAAGTCATAATGAACCAACTAAAAATGTCCATTACAGTGACTTGCAATTGATTTAATCTTGACTGGTAGAAAGTTAATTAATTAGAAAGGGGAAGCTTAACTCTAGACGGATCAGAACATTTAAGAAGCTTGTGAAAATAAAAAAGCAATTGCAGCTAAAAATCCTTCCAGAATACGCTGTTCTTGAAACAAGAAGACTGACTATAGATCTTTATTTTAACTATCAGTAAAGTAAAAGCCAGAGATCCAGGATGTAGATCAAAGGTGAGGAAAAATGTGACAGAAACAGGAGTTCCAGTAGCTGATAGTATCTTAGGAATGGGGGTGGATTTTTTTTTTTTTGTTCCTGATTTGCTGTAGGATGGGTATGGAGGGCTTTGTAGGGAAAAAAAAAAATAATAAAACCAGAGAAACTCTTGATGTACATTACAACACTTAGGTGAAATCAACTCCTTTCTCAGAGGCAGCTGAGAGCAACTTGAGAATAGCTCCAGGCAAGCGGTTTTGGGACACTGATGGTTGTCAGTCTGTGAGCGTTAATGCACTCAGTGGAGCCACAGCTGGACAACAGCTGTGCTATTTGACTTAGAGCAATAATTGGCTGCTAATTCTTACAAAAGAGAAGTTTACCAAGGACCTGTTCCAAATAATCATTTTCCCTGGATCTTACTATGTCTGTGTAAATAAGATGAATGCTTTTATTTCTTGGGACAGTATGATACACTGACAATTATTAAATCCTTAACTTTGGATGATGTGAAAATGGGTGATCCTGATAAACTCAAGCATTCGTATCTAGCATAGAAAACTCAAACCAGGGCTTGTCATCTTAGGTGCATCATCATCTTGACCGTCTGAACACCCTGCTTTCATCAGCATTGGCTGTTCTTGTTTGTGCTTGACTTTTACCAGTCTGTACCTGGATACTTGATTTGAGTCTAATTTTGCAACACTCTACTCTCTGTTGTTAAAATATGTCACCAACAGAAACAAAGGTATTTGTACACTGGCACTGACAAAATAACGAGTAAACTCTGAAAAGGCCATTAAGCCAGAAGGTAGGAATTAGCTGAAGCTAGGAAAAATCCCTCTTTACTGCTTAAAATGGTTTAATTACAAAATGCTCATACGCATTTGTGGTTTGGGTTAACTCAAGTTTGGGTTTCTCAAGTAAAGGAAAACATAAGAATATAATTTTAAAACTCAAGTGTGAAAGTGCTTATGTACAATTTGATACTAAAACTTATTAACATTGTTAATTTACTAAAACAGTAAAATTTAAAATTTGTTCCCATTACCTTTTCAGTTTAGAATAATCTTATCTTAGCAGATCATACTTTTATTTAAGGGTCAATATTAAACCCAACTTCACAAAAAGAAGGCAGAAAAATCCTCTGGACTTTCTGATTCTAGCTTTGCTGAATTAAAGCCCGGACTCAATTGTAGACAGTGTTTCCAATAAAAATCACAGATGGAAAATAAATTTCATTATCAAGAAACATGTATTTACTCTTCAGAGGTCTGTTAGTACGTTTGGTATCTGTTACTACATTGCCTAAGTATTTTTACGTGAACAGTGTGTTTCCTAAGAACTGGATGAATGACAGAATTATTACAGTGGAGAACAAAAGTATTTAAGAAAATGTAAATACTTTAAATTGTTCAAGCTCCAGAAGTCAATTGATCTCCCTTCTGGTCCCAAAAGAGGTGATCAAGTAGGTAGTGTTGTCAAATCTATTTTTCCCAAACTGCCAGAAAACCGTAAGAGCAGCATGTTTCTGTGTGTGAGCTAACAGAAGCCACCCACATGTTATCAAATTAACATACATTTAGGTGGTGGTGGTGATGTGGCATTTTCAAGGTACAGCAATAATTTCTAATTGCCCAGGACTTAGTAACAAATTATGTGTTCTGTAACATGTCCTGTATTCCCAGGGGTGATGAGTTACAGAGATTTCTGTGCTAGCCCGTGGCTTAGGTAAGATGTTGAAATGGCAGGCTGTTTTGGATAAAAACCACACTGAAGAGCTCTGAATTTGTACACACACAGACTGGTACGCATCAGCATCCCCTTGCTAGCCTGCCTTGTCTGCTAGCAAAATTTTGCTCATTTCAATTCAAAGCTTCAAAAATGCTGAAGCAACTTATGTTTGTATTATCTCCCACTAGAGGGAGCGTGTGTACGTGTATTTGACAGTCTGGGGATAAATTCATTACTGGGAGAGAATTTTTCTTGAATTTTACTATCAAAGTAAGTTGCAGCAAAGTATATACTTTTTATCATAAACACCTATTGTTTTGCTTGACCCTTCATTACCAGACAGATAATTTGTGCTGTGGAAAAATATGAAATTATTTCAGACCATGTGTATAAATGTGGCGCTGAACTTTGTTTGAACACCTCAGCCTGTAAGTTGTGTGTTCTGGCTGAAACTCAAGACCTAACTAGTGATAGGTGGTGCTTCAAATTTGGAAATCTGTTTTTTGCAACTCAGAAAAAAACTTCTTATTCAGGATGTTTTCCTAGAAGCTATACAGCTCTTTTCAAAACGAGTAAAGCTGATGGCCCAGCACTTCAAGGGTATACGCTATCCACGCTTTGGAAATCTCGCCTGTTGCTTACTACTTTATAGTTTGTGTCTACAGCCCCATTATTTTGTCTTTTGACAGGGAGGAATGCCTAAATAACACAAACATGTTGTTCTGTTGGCCATGTAACGTTTTCTTCGAAGTTAACAGTTCCTTTAGTGAGCTTTCTAATGCTGTGTGAAAGCTGTTTTTCAGTGGCTTTTAAAGCAGTGTTTTTCATATCTATGCAAATCACAAAACATTCAGATGGAAGTCAGTTATTTTTATTCAAATCAGACTCTCAGGCATGCACTGTATGTTTGATCATATGAAATGAAATACATCTTATGTCTCCTGCTGCTTCAATTACAGTCTAATTTTGAGTTGCATCAGCACTTACATTTTTGTAATAGAAACTAAACCCTTCATAAATGTTCTTCCCATGCTGATTTTTATACTTCTTTGTGATTTTTTTTTTTCTATGTCTTTATTTCTTTTTAGCCATAAGTTTGGGAAAAAAATCACTTACTTGAACTATTTAAGTGACCTGAGAGAGCATCTCAAATATGACCAGCTAAATATCCCTCAAGAAGTCATCCGGTATGTGGAAAGTTTAAAATACATTGTCTCACCTTTTCTCAGGTAGAGTTGCATCCTGTTCACTGTATTCCAAGCAGAATCTAATGCTGTTCTTCAGTGATTAAAAGTCTAATTTACCTACTTGTGCTTGGTTAGATTTAATTCTGAAAGCTGCGTTGCTGTCAAAGACATGCTGAAGTGCGTCGAGTGTTTAGAGAAGAGAATGCTATATAGTTTTCTACAGATTTGGATCGTATCTATCTCAGTTGTGGAGCATTTTCTTGTTGTAATTGCAGCTTCTGTGTGAGTTTTAACAAAACCAATCTATATGTCATTACTGCTTAAGAGTATCACGTAATGTTCGTGGTCAAAAATGTAATCCTGACCTCTTTCCTTGCATATTGTAACAGATTAAGTGACTTCCTTTTGCTAAGAGCGTTCCCAGTCAGCAAAGTGTTGATTGATTTTAAACTTTATGGATATATCTGTTGTTAGTAGATCCATTACTTTTATATCGTACGTGATGTGTATTAGGGAGGACCATTGGAGAGGGGGTGGGAGAGGAAAAGAAAAAGAAATGCATAGGGCTGGAACTGTCAAGTGCCAGCATTAGTATCGATAACAGTCTTTTCGACACAGCACTTACATGGAAATGCTTTGATGTACTGACAGGAAGTGATTTTATGTCACTGCTGAATGAAAGTAACTGGAAGCTTTGATTATGACTGTTACTGATGCCTGGTGGGTTTTTACACACCTTTTGTGTAAATGTGAAATAACGGAAAATACCTTACAGCTCTAAGGTTATAAATTGGATTGCATGGTTGCCAAAGAAAGGGGAGTTGTATTTTGAGTAGCAAAGAGGTTCGAATTTTGATGTTAAATTATAGTGTGTTCCTGTTTTTTGGACACATTTATTACTATACTCCATTGACTGAAGCAAAAGAGCTCTTCTGTGTCTTGCTTAAGTATTCTACCACAAATACTACTTTAAAATTTCCCTAATGCTTAAATTAAAAGCAAGTTCTGTAAGACCTGCAGCATATACACTATTGTCAGGAAATCGGCATCATGAGCAATTCTGGTAGCTATTCATAGGTATAATTTGTCAACTGTGGGGCACAGAAAATCAATGATTTCTTGAATTTTGCAGACATGATGAAAATCTTCGGGGGAAACAGAAGGGAAAACTGCCACCTGTGGTTAAGGTTCCTCCACCGCGGCCACCTCTACCTACCCAGCAATTTGGAGTCAGCCTGCAATAGTAAGCCATGAGATTTCTAAAACATGAGATTTCTATAACCTGCACCCTTCTGAAATGTGCAGATTCACTGGGCAGAACGTCTGCAAATATTTTGTTTATTATATGTTTCGTTTCTCATTCTCTTTGAAAGCCGCAAAACTACAAGGCTAGACAATAGGTTTTATGAATTCAGGACAAGTGTCTCAGTCCCTGTGAACTGCCTGGTCTTCATGTTGACATGTTTATCTTTATGGTAGTTAATGCCAGCATGGCTGCACAACTTCTCTCCCAGTGGACAGAACCCTGAGCTAATCTGTTGTTGGTGGATGCTGGCAGTACGAAAGTGTTTTGGAGATATTTAGATGGTGGGTTGCAAAGCCACAACAAAGCTTCAGGTTCCAAAATGGCTGCATAAAGCTAAAATGGATGCTTGAGCCTTCATATATTGCTGTTTTGTTTCTCACATATTGTTCTGATCAGAGTTTTATGAAATTAATAAAATCACTGTCTTCCAGAAATGCCCTGACACCTGTTTACGTAGATTACAGCACTGTGTCTGTGGTTTAAAAAATTATTTACTTTACAGAAGGAATGGGAAGTCAGTAGTACTTGCAAGATTCAATTTTGGTAAAAAGCAACAAAAATCCCCACAAAACCTTCTAGCTTCCTACCCACAGTCATTTCTGTTACCTTTCTGGGGCATCCTTCTTAAAAACAGCTGAAGAATATTGTTCACATTCAGTAAAGGCAATTTAGGCTGTCTGATACATGGACATTTGTCAAATCTCCTCCCACCCCCAGTGTACTTTTCTGGTTCTAATGATTCAGCTGTAAATGAGATCTAAAATACAATTTTCCCCTGGTTAAATGTTAAGCATTAGTCCTCTCTGGAAGGCCTGAAATTAGAACAATCAATATCTATTGTGTGAGAGCTACTATGACATTAACTTCTATGATACCTCTTTTGAGTTCATCCTAACACTTGAAACATGGCTAACTCACTTCCCTAATTCAGAGAATACCTTTTAGGTGGGCTCCCCTGGGTCATTAAGAAGGACAATGTTTTATGCCACCACTTCAATAGTAAAACCTGGACTGTTTGCAGGCATCAGGGCACGCTCTGTCACTTGCCTCCGGCCCAGCCTGGCTGCTCAAGCAGCTCTATCAAACTTCTCGCAGGCTTATGCGATCAGACAGCATGTTGTGGACCACTCTTACCATCTGCTAGTCGTATTTTATTTCTCTGTCAGTGCCTGCTCAGTAAACTGTGTCATTCGTTCACTGGCCTGCAGGTGGTGAGGGTGTGGTGGCCACCCATCCTGGCTCTGCCACTTTCTAGCTGTGTTACCATCAGCAAACCACATCCTTGCTGCGTGCCTTAGCTTTCCCAAGTATAAAAAGGATGGCTACTTATAAAGAGCTTTTCTGTGGAAGATCTGTGGGTGGAGAAACAGCAAGCGAGGCATTACAATCATTTTTAACCCAGAGAGTTCCAACGCTGGCAATGGAGGCGCCGACGGACAGACACGCACCCTCTGTGTGTGGGTGCAACTCACAGCACTCGGGTGTCCAAAATGGACATGCACAGGGATATTCGTTCCTTCTGTTTGCCCACGCTTATCCAAACTCCCTCTTGCATAAGAGATGGTGCTGCATTACCACAGAAAAATGACAAATAAGCAAATCCCCCATGACTGAATGAGAAATCAAGGACTTCATTTAGACTGTGTTTGTGAAGAAAGCTAATGTTAAGAGAGGATAGGGAATGATATGTGTGGAGACCTTCTAAAATCTGAACCAAGAAAAAGTATCAACTTTCAACTTGATGAATGAATTGCTTTCGCTAATTCCTTCTCCTTTTATGATCTCTACAAAATGTAATGGCAAAGTGGCAGTGACCTCCCATCTGTCTAGCAAAGAGGCAGGTTTGAAGTCTTCTCCTGGGTGAGGCTCTTCCATTTTTCTGAAGAGAGCTATAGGGAGACCCTGGTTTTATTTCGTATAGATTTATGGGAATATGTGTGCTGTGTGTTTCATTATAGTTAGTTAAAAACTGTACTGTCAGAGATGCCACTGAGAGAAAGCTACTGTCGTTAAAGGACTATTTCTCTGTGGAGTCGTCGTCTTTAGTTTAAGAAAAGAAGCAATAAGGCCATAGGCCTGAGGTTTCATCAGATTCAGTACTTCCGGGATGATGATTTTTATTCAGTCAGTAACAGGTTGATGAATGGGATTTACCCAAAGCCATTGTAGGTGGTCTAATTTTGGTAAGATGTTTGATAATGGTATCCCGATGATTTTTGGCGGTAGGCGGTAAAGCCATACCCTTTTAAATGTACCTCCCTAAAAGCAGTGGGCAATGCTGTCTCTGGTAACACTTCCTCATTTAACTTTTTTCTCAGTTCATGTCGGTTAATACATTTGCTTTCCAGAGCTATAATTTAAAACTAGAAGAGCAAAAAGTGACTAGGCATTGGTTCAAAATATCTCACTTTTGTCCAATGGGCAGGGGGGGGAAAACTGTTTTGTTAGGACAGCAAAAATAAGCTGAAGGAGGTTTCCATGTAGACACTGATAAATGACTGTCTGGGACCAGTGCCTTGTCTTGGAGGAATGTGTTAACTCACAAAGACATTTTTAACCTTGTAGAGTCAGATTTTCAAAATTACTTAAGACAACTGCGCACTTGAAAATTGTGGAAGGTCTGCGAGAGCTGGGAGTGTAATTCTTTGAAATGTAATCTGTACTGAATTTGCTTTAATTTATGAGTGAGCTGAAGGGCTTATGATCAGGTTAGTTCAAAACTTTTCTTTCTTATGTTACCCCCATTCACTCAGGATCCAAAATTGTAAGTTAAAATGGCATTTGATCTTTTTAACCCCTCCCCTCTAAGCTCTTTGTGGGGAGGAAAAACCAAATACCCACCAAGCTGACTTCCTCTTCAGTGTGCATCTGGCTTTATTTAAATTAACTTGTCTGGGATTTAAGCAGGTACTTTATGTTAGGTACAGGCATGAAGTTGAAAACCTTCCTCATTGTTAGCTCCTGTGAGGACTCAATAATTTGGTCTTTGCAACTGGAACTTTAATATCAAGTTGTCCTGAATTTTCTACTGAAACTATGCCAATTCAAACAATAAATGAGCTTAATAAAGGCAGCTAAATTGTCCAAAGGTGGCTTATAGGATGTCTTTAGAATAAAGTGGGGAGGACCAAAAAATATTTGCTTTCTCCCTATTTAATCTTTTATGCCTCTGTGTACAGAGCAGACTTGCCTAGTTTGCTGAATGGCCGTCTTTCTATAGCACTGTGATCCCCAGCCAGCACTGCCTGGTTGCCAAATTGCACCTTTAAAGGTTTGAACTCCTGTTAAAAATGATGTGATTTTCTCGAAAATATAAAATGACACAACTGAAACCAATGTTCATCTTCATGGGCACATCAGACGGAATAGTCCTCCTGAGGAGGTTTTGTCCACACTTAATTTTTCAGTTATAATTTAATGGGAATCCATGCTTGGGTTTGTCAGGTACTTACGAATATGTAGCCCAGAGTGGGTGGGATACCTTGCATGTTTAGTGTTTATTATGTCCTTCTCTAACTCGCTAATTGAAGCTGTTGATGTGCAGATAGAGTGGGGAGAATAACAACCGTAATGAGCTAGTCTAAAGGTTTATCAAGCCTCAAGTGATGTCTCCGATAGAGGGCAATAGCAATGTTAGCAGGGAGCAGTGTTACAACAAGGCAAGCGTACAGCGATACTTCCTTGGGTATAATGTCCCAGCTTGTAGTGATTACAGACTGACAGAGGAGAGTACTACAGTACTAAGAAAATGACCTTCTGTTACTCACCAGTAGCTATCACTTTTATAAATCCAAACATTTCAAAGAATGTTCAGGTATTGTGTTGATATAGCAAGACTATTTTGCTATTCATTCAGCAATGCTGCCTTCACACATAAAATGTAGAGCAGCAGGAATTACGTATTCAGAATATATCCTTGCTAGTTTGCACTGCATGTCAGGGTGAAAAATAGGATTTTTATTCTAAAAGACATTAATAAAGATTTTATGTTTAAAATGGCGAGGAAAAGTTTGGGGTACCTTCTGCTTCTGTTGATCAGATAAATACAGTTAAAATGCATGAATGAAGCTTCCTAAATTTGCAATACTTTAAAGGAATTAATAATTGACTATATGGGCCGAGCGGCACTATTGTCCTCTGCTGTATCTTCAGCAAGCTCCTATAAACCCCTGTTGCTGCACCCGATTGCCTCTGTAATCAAGGAAGGCTACAGCTGAGCTCCAGCACGAAGCACAGAGTTGACCTTGGCTAGCTATTGACATTGTTCTGTTTTCTCTGATTGGTTTTAAAATCTAAAATGAAATATCTTTTGTGGGAAGACAGGAAATGTTTTGTTTCTCTATCTATTCCCATGGATGGGGAGAGAGGGCAGAGAAAATGCACAAAAATTGCCACAACTGTACAGCTTTTGCTTGTTGAATTGTTATCATAAACATTTCAAGGTGCTTTCCTTTTGGTCATAATCTTTCCGCTTGTGCATGCTGTGCATGCGTGACCAGGGAGGAAGAATGCATTCTAAAACAAATCTCAGCATGTCTCAGCAGGGAAAAAATGAAAAGGAGAGGAAAAGCAGAGAGAGAGAAAGATTATCAGCCAAGAATGCTTAATGACACTTCAGAATAATGTGTAAAGGCCTTTCGTGATAACTGTCCGTTGTCTAGAAACGAGTCATTGGGTATTTAATGTGTTGCAGTAACTAATCATATATCCTATAGTGAGGAGGACTCATTGTCCCTGGCTGCTGTGTTTACTGGAATAGATCCCTCTTGAATCTGACATGTTGCTGCAATACAATTCAGATCCGAGAATGAGTTACAGAAAACTATACCATGCACTGAAATGCTCTGTTAAGCTCATCTATTAAGCAGAAAGCGTAAGAGATCTCTCATTTCAAATTGCCTGTAGTAGTCCCTGATCTCCAGTGTCAGTTTGCATTGTCCATTATAAAGCACAGCTGCTCATCACACCATCCCAAACAAGGCAAGAAAAATGCAGATTACTTGACAGGATCCAAAGAGAGGATAAGGGTGTAATTTCATTGACCTCTGAGCCGGTCTGATTTACATTAGCTGAGGTAATGCCCCTATTATTTTTTGTCACCTTAGGTCCAGCAAACTGAATACTATGTCCCGCATTGTGAAATGCTATGAAAATATCCATCCCAGCTTTCCACAGTGTTGGAAAAACAGAACAAACCTTTGCATGTGACTTTCAGTGAATATCCTACTCTATTTTAAAATAACAGGACCTCTTTCATCGTACCGGGCATGAAACCTTTCCTTCAAGGGAAATGGGAATCCTGTAGAAAATGGTAGATGTGCAGAAACTGTATCTTTTTTCCTAGAAAAAGAAAAATGATGTGTAGGTTTTATTATTACAAATTATAGCCCACTTATTTGTCTCACCTCTCTGACAGATAAACTAGTGCTCAGCAGGAGCAAGGGCTGTAAATAATCAGTTTGCTATTTATACACTGAAATGGGAAACACATTTGTGGGTAACAATAATAATTAGAAAACATTTATAAAAAGCCGCTGGGTTGCTATTTGGTGCCTCTGGAGTGAGCAGCTGTAAGAAAGCAAAAACAATCAGTGCCAACTTCAGAGAGACTGAGAATGGGTTCCATGAGCTTAAATTGTCAATAATAAAGATGTCACAGCTTCCAAGCAAATTAAAGTCTTGATGATGTTCCCAATTAAATGAATTAGGCTTTTGACTAATTTTAATAAAAGTTGCCCTGAATGTTTAGGGTACTGATCTGAATACACGAAACAAAATTATTTCACACACAAGAAGTGTGTTATAATTCCCCTATTAGAAAGGCTAAAATTAATGGTTGGGTTTTTTCCTGTACCTTGATTTGCTGCAGGCTCTTTCTCACCGGTATCCTGAACATTGACCTTGGTACTGACCTCATCTCCCAGCCCCTTTTCTTGATTAGTCCCTTACCGAGGGATATTATTTCACTGGGGATTTCAACTTGGCGTGCTGTGCAGAGAACCCCTAGAACTTCCTTCCTTGTGTGCTTTATTAGCAAGGCTAATTTATTAATGGGGCCACACAGTCACTGCCTGTTTTGTTCTATGTTGTTGCGGCAGGGTTGTTATACAGCACTGATCTGCTGCGAGAGAAAACAATTCCGCTACAGAAGCTGCCTTTCAGAGCAGGGTGTTTGCACGGCTCTGTTCCCTTTGCCGTGGCCAACTTTTGCAGGGGCTGATATGAGAGCTCATGGTACCGAAGCAAAGTTACTTAATAATTTTTCCTCACCAGGATCTAGGTGGAAAGCAGGGGGAAGAAGAGAACAACCTGGGTCTCTAAGCTGGTCTCCTGCACGGCTGTAACACTACCACTGACCTTCTGCCCTACAGTGTCACCAGCATGCGTGAAACTGCTGTAGGATTGTTGAAGCTGGGAGGAGCAGGAGAGACTAGGAGTGGTGGGATACATATCCTGAAAGGAGCTGAGAGGATTTTGCTGCTAGGAGAGATATTTTACGGAAGTACCTGATTGTCACTGTGGGTAAGAAGAGGATGCTGCTCTGATGACTAGGTCATAAACTTGGTCCTGGTAGTATTTCAGGCCGTGGCCTTCTCTAGGCAGTGAGGTTTTTTTCATGAAGCACTTAACGGCCTCTGGTTTAGCTTTTGTAAGATGTCTGTGATAATGGGGAAGATTGAGGTTGGACTTGGTCTTACAAGTCAGGTCATAAATATCTCTTTTGGCCATTATCATGTTATGATACCGCAGAGAATGATTACTCCAGCAAGACCAGTACTGTTTCATAGTTAAATGAATGGTGCCTTGCCAGTGTGTAAGGTTGAGAAGTTGTATCATTTCATCTAAAGATCATACTTGCAAGCAGCAGCAAATGCTGAGAACTACTAACATATAGAAAAATCATACTTTAGGATTATCTGAATTGCTGTTAGTCTTTTTCCTCCTGCAAGTGCATTGCATATATTGTAGAATTTATTTGATCGTATGTCTAAAATTATCACGTTAGCCAAGTTTCACAAAACCATGTTCCTATATTTCTTATCAAAATACCTATGTCTGTTTACATCAAGGAAAATTCCCCTTTCCTAAACAGTTCCTGTTAGATATAGATACAGCAGTGTCCACAAAGTAGTATTAACCCACACATAAAGCAGTATTGAATTTTATACACTTTAGATTCTGGTGTGGATACTTTGTTGAAGAAGAGCAGGAAGAATTTGTTCGATGGATTGATTTTTAGTTAGGTGCACAGAAGAGCTATGGGCTTATGTCAACCACATTTGACAGAGGAGCAGAGATCTCACAAATACTACAAGCTTTTAAAAATCGTTGGCTGGAAGCAGAGAATTCAGATGGCAGGAATTCAGTTCTCTGTTGTATTTGGTCTGCTGGTGACCAGTTAGTGTTTAGATGGTGACTAATCATGAGCTACTCCTTATCTCATGAGGAAATATGAGATAAAGAGGTGAGGGAAGGAAATGAAAATACTCTGTAAGGGAAGTGAGGTTATAGATGACATAGGGAAATGATCTCGGGTTATGATGATGAGGAAAGAGGTAGGACGTAGGATGCAAATCCATAGCAGATCGACTTCATTAGTTCTGCAGCTGAGGGAACAACTTAGTACCTTTCAAACAGCAAGTTGTTCTAGGTATTTGAAGTAGTAGAACATGCTCTGGGAGCTGGATTAACAAGTTTATTATGATCAAGTGTCAAGTTACTTTGTTTTATAGAATCATAGAATGGTTTGGGTTATATAGCACTAGGGGCAGTGACAAACAAAACATGCACAGTAGAGGAAAATAAATATGGGCTAGGAGTATGTGGATAATATACAGACACACAGACATTAGTGCCTGGGAAGAGACTGGATGGTGATAATAGGAAAGAGCAGGACTGAGCGGGCAATGAAACTAACTGTAAGGAATGGCACTGGTGGCTCAGCATTGTGTCCCAGGAGTGGGGAATGGGGTCAAAATATTTGATGGTTGAATAACTGAATAGCGCAAAGTATATTCCCCTGTCAGTTTGTGAGTGAGAGAGGCAAAACCACAGGGCGATTCAGTACCTAACTCATGATCCTGCTCTGTCTTCCCGTTGCTCTAACCCCCCCACCACCCCCATAGGAGAAGCTGAGGGTGATCAACCTCCTAAGCTTGGAGATCCAAAATTAATCAGTCTATATATCTTCTTCTAATTCCATTCATAGGCATAGGGAGAACAAATGGGCGAGGGGGGGACGGGAGGGGGGGATATCAGTTTCCCTACCCCTCCATGCTGATTTATGTGATTTATGTTTCTGTAACGTTTATTTTAAAGTAGTTTTTATATGTAGTGTAAACACAAAATATAATACTGAATTGCTTCTTCCATGCAACAGTGTTACAGAAGTTGTATCAAATATAGCCCTTGTTTTATATTAAGCCTAGAGAGAAAGAGAAGAAATCACAGTACTTGGAAAAGAAAAAGACTCTGAGAATCATTCGTCTCTGCAGGTGCAACCTCAGCTACTAGCAGTAGGTTAAGGGTATGTCACATGTTGTATAAAAACATCCCATTTTCTGTGGGGAAGTTGTAGCATTTGCAGCCTCTCAGGATACGGTCACAGATCTCTGTGCTGTTTTGCGCTGGGGCTTTAGAGTTTGTCAGTAAAGCTGGTCACCTTTTAAATATCAAATATGAAATTGTACACATACATATATATTAAGTCTACTTTAAAATCTGAGATCTGTCCTTTACTTTGTTGTTGATTGCTATAAAAATGTAGCAGAATATTCAGAAGATACTGACCATCTCTTTTGTTATACTTCTTAAACTGCCAAAGACTTTCTTTTTTTAATAAGGAAGATAATTGCAGAATTTTCTGCGCCGTCTAGATCAAGAAAAAATGCTATGTTCGATTTTTTTGCCTCAACTGTTCACTTATGAAAGAGAAAGAAATCTCATTTCATGGGAATCATTCAGAGTGTTAATCTCACTGCATCACTTTGCCTTCAAAATAAATAGTACAATATCCTTTTAATTATACATACACTGTAGCTTAAAAAGAGACAAATGACAAAGAAAAATCTACATGATAAAAGGCTCCTAAACTCGCAGCATCCCTTGATCAAGACTTATTATGAAGCATTTGCTGCAAACTCCTTCCTCTTCTGCCTCTAAGCTGCCTTGAAACCCCATTCCACCGACAGCGTCCAACCAAATACAGTCAGAGCCACCACCATAGCCACCACTGTGTCATGGTTAAACGCAGCCCTGCTGGGGCATGCCAAGTGAGGCGAACAAAACTGGAGCAGAAAAAAAATCTCAAGTGGGAGTAAAGTTAGCCTGGGTCACCACCTCGGTCCTTGACTCCCCATCAATATAGTAAATAGCACTTTTTTATTACTCGGTGCTCTTGCAGTTATGTAGCTTTTCTAGTGAGAAGAAAGCATTTAGGGATGGCTCTTTGAATAGAAATCCAAGTCTCCTGTTTCAATGGCTCATTCAGGGCCCGTTAGAGTTGTGGAGGACTCTTGTGTTTGGTGCAGGCTCTTTTAATTTGTGGACTTTATGGTATGCTCTGAGCTATCTCTCAGGCTTTTGCTGAGACTTTTTGTCTTTTTTAACTCTTTGTCTATAAATGCTATTTAAAGGCTGTTACTTTTTCCTTTTTTTTTTTTTTTTTTTNTTTTTCCCCCCTTAACAGTATCAAGGACAAAAATAAAGGCGAACTAATCCCTCCAGTAATGAAGGAAACGGTATCCTACCTAAAAAGAAAAGGTGAGTTTTGTGTCAAAAGAGGATGGATGTGTCTTTCAGAACAAGGACGATAGTGTAAAACTATATAATGCTCAGTGCCTGATTCAGCAAAGTTTACAGCTACACAGGATGCGTTTAAATCCTGAAAACTTGAGTGGCAGTTGGGCACTGCCTTGAGAGCTTTGCTGGTTAGGGAATACTTATTATCAGATTATTGTCCCAACATGAAAAAAAAAACACAAACCTTTTTCCTTTGGGATTTGATTATGGAATAGCAAATGAGAGACGGTGTCTTGAAATACACATCTTCAGCCCGTATCATATTGTTGGTTTTAAGTAGAACTCCCACTAAGAATCAATGAGAAGTTCTGTTTTTATAGAACCAGTGACCATAAAAACTCATTGAAAATATGTGTTTTGCAGGAGTAAGCCTGAATTCCTCCCTTCACAAAACATTTTTACTGGCATTTACAGACTCTTTGTCTGCAGTTCATATCCATAGTTACATTATATAGAGATACACATTAGAGAGACCCATATTTAAAGGGGGAGCATCCAAATCTGAGTTCCCTATATTGCCTTCATGTACAGGGCAAAGAGAGGGTAAACTCTGAACTGCTGGCTCTACCACTGAGCTCCCCTCCCCAGTGCATGGCTGACCAACATAAAGGACCAAATATCAGGTGCCATCTGCAGGGTAAGTGCACTGTATTCCCTACATAAGGACAAAGGCGTATGCAGGGACAAAGTCAGAGATAAGGCTGCAGCCTTGAAATTCCTTTTCACAGTGTAATGTGATTTTATGTTTTGATCCCTGGTTTTTAAGGCAATCGCAGCAACATTTCCATAGCCCTTTGTGCTCCAAGACCTCAGAGTTTCACAAATGTTTGCGAAGTCTTAAAGTACTAAATCTATAGCCTAGGTACATTTATTTTACAGGTGACAGAACAGAAACAGAGCATAACACAGTTGTGTGACTGGCACAGCATTACACAGTGGTAGAACTGGGAATGATTCCTAAGATCTCTGAAAGAAGGGTGTGAATTTTTAATAGGTGTGTCAATAACAGGCAAGTGAAGAAAATCAAAATGTGTTTGGTTCAGTTATTTATTTATTTTTTTTTTAAAAGGAAACAACATTGGCGTTTAACATACCGTTAAGTTTCGTTAATATTGGAACAAATTTTGAGGATCAGCATGGATTTTGTTAAATGAATTTTGTTAAACAGAAACCAGACTCAGATCTCTATGTTGCTGCTAAATGAGTTTTACGTGACATTTTCCTCATTTAAAGAACTATTCGTGTTGACAGCGCACAAATAATATAAAATATAAATTTTGACTAAATTATATTCTTCTGTAGACAGAGCCACCCACAACCTATATCCCACAATTTTCCCAGTTCTTAATTTGCGGCCTTGAGCTGTCATTCTGAACAAGGTAAATTTTGCTTTTAGTATTCAAATAGTATGCATCACTGATCTCTGTTCATTTTAACTCTTGCCACTAGGGTTTGGTCCGATTTTGAGTTTACTTGAACCCTCAGTGAGAAATTTCAAACTTTTAAAAAACTTGTACAGAATAGGCTTCACATTTGCAAAGACAAAGGGGGAGGAGGGGGCAAGAAAAATGTTGCTTCTCAGCTTTATTGCCGATTCTCAAGAGAAGTCATGGCTTCATTTAAATCAGTGCAAGATCACACTGATTTAAATGAAGACAGACTAGACACTGCCAGGCTATGCTCCTTCGTATTTTAGCTTCCCCCGTGGTAAATAACAACATTAAAAACTGCCCATTTTATTTTTCTTTGGGCTTCATATCTTGAATGAAGCTGATTAATGATATGCATAGTAGAATGAGAGAGATATCCACTGCAGTGGATGCCTGCTTACAGTTTGCAAGCAGTGGAGCATAGCATCTGTAGGGATGCTTGTGTACAGAACAGCTAGCTTCTCGCCTCTTGAAATTGCTGATTTATCTTCAAAATACCTGCAGCAGCCAAGGCCAAGTACTGGAGTGGGGCCAGTTCCGCCATTGAAGGTATCTACTGATCTGCAGTAGATGAAGAGTTCCTAGTAGCCTTTATTGAAGGCCTCTTGGTCCAAATTCAGGATTTCCACGCAAGCCCATAAAGCTGTTCATATGTGCTATTTCCAGACTGGTGCTAATGATGAAAACTTTGCAGGTGTAGCTTGTATAAAATATTATGGTTGGATCCAGGAAATGTGGATAGTTCACTACTAAGAATGTTGAAGGCAAGTGACTGGCAGCTTGAAACAATCCCTGTAATCATAATTGTAAGTGGATAATTAGGGCTTGTGCCGTGTATCAGTGCATGCCCTATCTGCAGATGAAAGCCAGGCTTTTTTGTCTTTTAAATTGTTATGAAACAATCATCCTTACATATATTTAGATTACCTTAACAGGCAAATACCTCTTCCTCACTAATCACAGGAGTTGAGAGCTAAAACGAGAATGAATGTGCACTAACATCATTACTTCGTACAGCTGTTATTATTTAGAAACTGAGTGAAAATTTAGTCTCTAAAATGTTAGTTGATTTTAAACTTTTGGCTGTGCTTGGGAGGAAGGCTTTGCATATCTGGCACTTCCTTGGGCCTATTTAATGATTTTAAAGAAATAAGAGGTTTATGGCCATCATTATATTGTGCTAGTGCCCAGTAACTAGTAATTCTTGCACTGATCTGACACAAAACCACCTCCCTGTCTTGCTTTTGTTCTTTCTGGGTGTTTTCTCTCATCACTATTGCAGCAGTCCCATATTCTTCTCTCTCAACAATTGCTGAGTCCAGCTCAGATACCCTCAGTTTTCTGAAGCAGCAACAGTAACTGTGCAGTACAGGGAAAAAATAGCAGGTTTTAGTTCTCATGATTTTGACAAAAGAAAGGGTTGGCTCAACTTTGTCATTGCAGAATTTCTCCTAGCTGAAATGTTTGTTATTCCAAAAGCAGTAATCATCCTTGAGTTTTCTTAATCTTTTAAGTGAAAAGATCTCTTTCTTTAAGTTAACTTAATCTTTTTTTTTTTGGCTAAATATTCGCCTGTTCAGTGCTGTATCAGCACAGATTGTAAAAGATAGTTTCTGAGGAAATGTGATGATACTTCCGAACAAAGCCCTTGTCCTACTTTGTGCATCTACGCAAGTCTGTGGCATGGTAATGCTGGCCACCAATACGTAGTCCAGCCCACGCGCTTGCTAGGTGGACTATCTCATTCTTCCCCCAGCTCTCTTTCCTTCTGTGTCCCCAGGAAGGAAGGGCATGGGCTCTGTCAGTGTTGATATTTTCCAACCGAGCCCAGGTTTGCTCAGAGCTGTCATAATCCCTATCAGAAGGCGATCTCCCTAAACCAGATTTCGAAGGAGAGAGATGACTTGTCAGGTAGAGTGTTTTCTGACATTCTCAGCCAGCTGATGCTTGAAAGCCAAGTACCTGCCATGCCAAGGCTGTTAAGCAGTAGGTGATAGACGTGCATTTTTTTGCACTTGATTATAAGTGTGCAGGTATCTGTTGTACCTGCTGTCTGCTATGATTTTAACTCTTTCTCTAAATTGGGAATATCTCAATTCTGCCATCAGCTTCAGCAAGTGTCAGTTCCTGTGCTGACAGCCCCGGGAGGCTGACTGGCAGCGTTCTTTGCACTCCAGACGCAGCCGTGAGCACAGTGAGAGCTTCAGTTCGTCTTCCGGAAGTGACAAAAATTCACTGTCGTTACCCTATTGATTTTGGCATCGTTTCCAACCCTGCAGAATTAGCAGGGAGAGGGTTTTGTTTTTCAGCTTAGGTGCCAGTATTTCCACTCTTTCTTCCCATTGCTACATTTTCACATCTATGTACCTGAAATCAGTTTCTGAAACTCTTACTTAGATCACAAAAGATTCTGCAAAATCACACTTCGTCAACAGGTTTAAGATTTCTTGAAGCATCAGAGACCCTCTGGTGTCTGTTAAGTCCATTCTGTGCTGGTCAGGCTCTTATTTCCTGAACAGATGTGATGTAGGAGCTGTGGTGGTATTCAAACTAGGCACCAGCCTGCAATAATATGCTACCAGATTAAGTAAACTTTCAGCCTCTAAAGTTCACCCAGCCTTTTTCATCTTAATGTCTCCAGTCCCTTTGACAGATTGCTTCATGTCACGTTTTTCCTCCATGATGTTTAAATTTTCTGCCTTGGTTTCAGATAACACTGTTTGTTTGCAGAAGTGTTCTTCCTGGTGTGGAAGCATCCCCATCTGTACAAATGAGCCAAAACTCCCCTTCTTGTACGTGAGTGGTCTCTGACAGCAGCAAGCATGTCCTCATTCCCAACAGCCAAATTATCATTATGACAGTGAGTGCAGGTTTCTTCCTTGTATATTTATCTGACTGCATACTTAGATAGCTGTTTCTAAGCAAGGTGACTCTCACTGGATCCAGTTAGTAAGTCACCTTAACACAGACTGAAGAATCTACTGTAAGCAGAGATTCCTCTACATCTGTTTGCATTATATAAATGAGATCTGTTATGGCTGATGCCTCAGACACTGTAACAATTAACACAATAAACTAAGTTTCTTAATTTCTGTAATAGTTTTCAGGTTATTTTTTCAACAAGGAGTGAGAAAGTAAGCATCTCACCACTTTAATTCTAGCTCCACTTTAGAGTGAAAAATGTTCTTAGAAGTTTTTAATAATGGATTTTACAAATGCTTAATTTCAGTTCCTGCTGACCTTCACAGGGAAGAATTGTTTCCTAAAATAAGTTCCGAGTATCGAAGAAAATCATCAGCACATTAAGACTAAGCCTCAGTGTTCATCTTCTGGACCAAACTAGAGAAGTGCTCTAATTTCAGAAGCAAGGTATCAGTATGATCCTGAACACAACTGATGATTTAGACCAAAGAGGAAGGATAGGTATAACATAGCACACTTGTGAATACATAGAATCATCGAATCTGTTGGGTTGGAATGGACCTTTAAAGGTCATCCAGTCCAAGCCCCCTGCAGTAAGCAGGGCCATCTTCAACTAGATCAGGTTGCTCAGAGCCTCATCAAGCCTGGCCTTGAATGTCTCCAGGGATGGGGCCTCCACCACCTCCCTGGGCAACCTGTGCCAGTGTCTCGCCACCCTCGCAAGTAAAGAACTTCTTCCTAATGTCTAATCTAACCCTACCCTGCTCTAGTTTAAAACCATTGGCCCTCATCCTATCGCTACATGCCCTTGCAAACTTCACATCTTTGTAGTGAGCAGCAAACCAGAGGACATTTTTTTCTATGCTCAGCCTCAAAACCACAACATGTTAATCTGCCTAGTTTATAAATGCAAGGCTTGACTTGCACTTGCACTAAATAAGACCTTTTTTGTGTGTACTACCTTATCTCTGCTATGTTGCGAGAAATGACCGAGCGCAATTAAATATTCACTCTCTTGTCAGAACAATTCATAAGTGTTTCTAACCTGCTGTCATTCCTTTGGCGGTAATGATCTTGATGTTTTGCTCACGGGCCCTTTTCTCCAAGAAGCCCCGCTTATGCCACAGGGTAGTAATTTTCATTCTCTGCTTAATATGTCCCCACGTGTCCTCAGCAATCTATTTGGTGCTGAAGCGAGAATGTAAATGGGGACTGTCACTTCTAACCAACTGTTTTGGTAACCAGGGATATAAGTAATGCCGTGCTATGGAGGATGCATCTTTGTGTCTATGGCTTCCATGATGCTCAGCTGGGCCTTCAGAGCTGCCCAGCCTCTGAGGCAGTTTTTTCCGTTGTAGGCTTGAGGATTCAGAAATACATTTCTGCTTTTAAACTCTACTAAGATGTCACAGCAGAAGTTCCCTTTCATGTCTTTTATTTACATGTCTATTTTTCTAGAAAAGCAGGTTACAGACTGGAGAGAAGGTATCGTGATAAATTAAAAGCTATGTGGTATGTGCCTGGTGGTTTTGCTGTTTGTTTAGGTCAGTGTTGGTAGAATTCACCATGCTCTCTTAGTTTTTAAACTCTGACACACACTTTGAGTGTACTAACAGATATACATTAAAAATAAAAACTGCATGGCAAAATCCATATTTTGTTTGCAAACCCCCCAACAACTGGAGCTCAGAAAACAGCTTTTAAGGGAACTTGTATTTCATTCATTATAAAGGTGGATATAAGCTGCGCTGTTCAGACCTGCACGAAGATGTCAGGTTAGAAAGAGCAGGAGTGTTCCTCAAGCCTATCTCAAATATTAATATGCTGTCATTTGTACTGGTCTTATGCAAAATACCAATTTCAAATACGTAGGTAGGGTAATTATTTTTAATGTACTTTATGTTTTAGAGAGTATCCTCAGAGGGATAAGTTACGCGTTTGTCCATATTTTAAATAATTTAAAACCAAAGCTAGCCTGCTGGTATTATTACTAAAATTCCCCAAATTTGATAACATTTGCGTTGCCAGGAATGGGCAAATAAGGGAACAGCTACAAAAAAATTGCATAGAGCACTGATTGCTAAAGAGACCATGTAAGATCAGCAGCAGCTCAGAAACGATGGAACAATAAACTCACAGTGAAGGAATTACACTACAGAATTATAAAGCAGAAAAGATAACTGTCCCCTATAGGAACATTATCTCGCACTAGCCCCATTGCTGAGTCTTTCTGTCCTACCTCATCTCTTTTGTTGACTGGAAGAGCTTTGCAGCACAAAGTTTTTGTTTGATGTTGTCTTGTGGTACCACAGGAGAGTCCTGGGTGATGACTAAGACTTCTAAATGAAATGGTAATAACCGTGCTAGAGAAGTTTAATGATGAAGTAATAAATGTCCTATGGTATGATTATAGTGACAACTAAAGCTGTCCTTTATCTGTTCAATAGCAGAAGCAGTGGTAAACAGTGATTAATCTTTCCTTCTCATCCTTTCCATGACGCACAACAAATCTTGCTGATGGAGAAAGTTTTGGTTCCATTTTTTAATGTGAATGAATACATCCTGGTGGTGATAGTCGGAATGGGTAGAGATGGATGGTTATGCATTCTGAATATGTTTGGATTGCTGCAGTTTAGTGAGTTTGCCTCCTGGCCTCCACTTCTTATGATCAATCAAATATCTTTTAAAAATGCAACACTGAGAAAGCTTGACATTGGCCATATAAACATTTCTGAGTTCTTGGCTCTTTTGTCTTCATGTGAACTTTTTTACCTAGGGTTCACGGAGATGAGATAAATCCCAAGACTGGTTCTTGTGCCATCAAATAAAAATGAACCTTGTAATAAGCAGAGTTTGTGTTTTTGTTGCTCAGGCATTGCAAATAAATTATGTTCAGAGGTGCCAAGTGTAAACTGAGAATATTCATTCATAAATCCAAAGGCTAGAGACTGTGCCGTTCAAAACCGCAAGGACACAAATACACTGTGGGTTCTGTGGAGGATGCACAGTTCTACACCCTTGCTGCTGCTCAGCCTTTCAGTAGGGCTGGGACTGTCCCTTCTCTTCCCCTCTGCCCTTGAGCTGCTGTGCACCTTTTTGCAGTGCAAATCATCTTTACAAACTGCAGACATCACGCTTACTTGTTCAATATTCATTGCACAGAGTACAAGGGAAAGGAAGGCTGTGCAGTCTCCTCCTCAAACTTGTACTGTATTCTAGCTTTAAAAAAAATAAATCTCGCATTTGTCTTAAGCATAAAAATGCACAGTTGCCACTACTTTGGGCATTCAAGGTGTTACACTGAAGATGGACAATTGAAATATGCTATAAAATCATCAGTCCACATATTAGAAATAAATTAGTTCTAATTTTTAAAAAAAGAATCTTACTAGAATTAGGTAATCTGCAAGAAGATGTCTAAATCAGTTGTATTCATGAGAATGAAAACCGCTTCCAAATCAGGCTGGACACTTCCTGAGACTTGGCAAGACCCCAGTCAAAAGAAACATTTCCAAACTCAGTTTGGGACAGAAGGAATTCAGATGCTCACTCTTTGCTATTTCTCTTCTGAAAGCAGACAAATTAACAAAGGTTTTTGATGCCAGCAACCCTCAAATCAAGGATGATTGAAAGAAAAAGAATGTAATTTTCTCATCTCTCTCTCTTTGACAAGTTTGCAGCAATGTGACAGCATGTGTTGCTTTAATTTATCTTTATCAGTTTTGATTTTCTGTGTCTTTCCAGTGGGACAACTGATCGGGGGGGTAGAAGGAGGTTAAGTATTTTTAGCAACAGTTTATTAATTCGGAGTGTGACACAGTTGTGTCATGGCACTGTGAAATTTTGTCTACTGTGGTAAAAGCCATCTTATTTCAATGTGGAATGAAGTGCCTGCCTGTTTTCATTTATGATTACTGACATTTAAATAATTACTCAGTTAAGTTCTCAATCGCAGAATCACTTTTCATTGAATACAGATGGCTCCACTAGTCACATCACTACGTTTTTTCTGTGTATCACTTAATATTTAAAATAAAATTTCTCTCTTTTTGGTCTGCAGAGCTTAGTGCAGGGTAGCAAAATTCCACTGATCTCTGTATCTGTCTGTATCTATCTCTATTTTTTTGGTGAGGGGCAGGGAGCAGTTTCTGATGAGTTATATCAACAGAGGCTCTGCAGCGTTGCTAGAATATGTGAGTAGCGTGCAGCTACGTGTTTATCAGAACTGGAAAGCCCAGGCTAGCTGCTCATGTCAGTCATCCCCTAGCAGTGTTCTGGCAAGCGCTGCTGCTCCAGGGTTGGTATTTTCTATGGACTGGGTTACCCACGCTATTAATGGCAAAATGGTTCAGCATGTACACAAAAAAAAAATATTTCTCTTTGAAGGCACAGCTGATATGAGTCAGGCTGTAAACGTGATTTGATTGAAGAACACTATTAACAGGAATTAATTAGGCTACTTCAAAATTATTTTCTTAAAAGGACAAAAAATGAATGCTTTGAGCTGCAATGACCAGCAGGTCATGGTCTTCAGGCCATTTTGTTTCCTCATCCCATAACTCTCTGGCATGTGTTTTGTCTGCAAAAAGAAGATAAAGCGATTAATTTTGTTTTGGTGTGGGCACCAAGTGTTAGCTTAATTATGGTAGTTCCAAGAACTGGTGTTTTTTTCCCCCTAGTGTCTGAAATGGACGAGATAGGTTTGGAGAAAGTATTTCCTGATTGTGTATAAGGCCATGTATTTATCCATCATGGTGGAATAAACAAGGAGAGGCTTCAGGTCCCTTTCCTCCTTCCCATCCCATATTATGAGACCCCAGATGGGGGCATATGCCTATGCTGTTCGGGTTATGTGACATGGGAAACACCATTGTTCAAATCATGTGTTCAGGTAGCTTTCCCCTGCCGTGTCTAAACATAGAAGGCACTGAGAGCAATTAATAGACTTACAGACTTCTAAAAAAGTGTCCTGCTCAGTTCGTATACATCACAGAAGTCAGAAAAATATATTGCAAAAGGGCTGTCTTTGTACCCAGGCTCATTGTTTTCCCCCTTCAATAGCATAATTCCTGTTGACTCTTTTTTCTGTTTTAGGCCGAAGTTATGACCCGTGCTTTATTTAAAAATTGCTATTGTATATATTATATTTATGCAAAAAAGATGTGGTTCTTTTGCTGTTGGGGTTCTCTTACTTTAGAAGGAGAATATAGCTTTTTCTTTCTTCTGAACTGCACTAACCTACATTTAATTAGTGTCATGTCAGTTGGATAGGTTGCCCACAAATATAAGAAGGTAGTTGGCTTGTTGCCACCTGTGATCAAACAAATTGCTGTATATTGATACTGTTTCAGCTGACCTGGAAAACGAATTCTGGATGAAGAATGGATGTCACTCATATCCCAGATTTCTGCAGATGAGGATAAAGGTTGCTTTTCCCCCTCAAAAAAAAACCACATATCCAGCAAGAGCTTAGTGTTATGTGCCATTACAGCAACACTGATGGGATGCAGGGCCAGACAAGTACAGCTGCTGTCTACGCTACGGATTAATGTCTTTAATTAGACACTTGAAAGCTTAGCCAATAAAGGCATAAACATGTTAAAAATTGATATTTATTACATTGTAGTTTATACAGTGAGATTCACATCAGATTAAAGCATTAACTATTAAACCAATTCCTGCGAACCGAATTGCAAGCGTTTATGGTGTCCGTTTTCTGAAAGACTTGTTTCTACAGAAAACCTCTAGTCCACTGACAGCCAGCATAAAATTCTACAGACTCTCAGGAAATTATTGTATTTCTTATTTGCTGAGGGCAATGCCTTGTTGAGCTAGCTGTTCACAGCTGCCACTTCCAAAACCATGTCTTTAGACAGGTTGTGCTGTAAATCTAATGGAACAGTTTTACTGCAGTGGTGTCATTTGCCGTAACTTTATTCCACTGAAACATGATCTGATCGGGAATAAAGCAAGTGGTCAAATAGATCATAATTATTGTCCGTTTGGTTCCTTTAGTAAACACACATGTCCTTCTTAGATATTGTAGTTTGAGATACACTCCTTCCAGAACTGAGTGCATGGGCTAAAGTTTTAATATTCAACCTGTAATTTAAAAAGCAAGGGCGTAAATGCTTAGGAAGTAACTAGGAGCCTCTAAATCTAGAATTAAGTAGAACTTGGAGTTCTTCGCAAAAGTCTCTGAACCACGTCTATGAAAATTTACTTCAGTAGTACATTATCAGTTCTTTCAGTATACTGATCTAAATTTGTATGAACAATGCTAAATGCTATTCTGTGAGGAATGGGTTCATTAAGGAATTTCGTATTAGTTTACTAGTTTTTAATGCGTAAAATATGCATGCGACCTGGGTGAATTTACAAGAGTGACAGAGTATCTTTCATTAATCTATGACTAAAAATTTTTTTAGAACACCATAAAATTCTTGATCATGCAAATAGATGCGCATGTACTTTAGTTGAAATACGCAAACTTTGATTTTAGTCTGGCTACTTACCTGCTGAAAGATGAGCAGGAAAAAATAAAAAAGTCAATCTGCTCTTTCACGCTTGCATAAAGAAACATGCAGCGGTCCTTCCAAGTCAGTGGGTGGTCTGCCAAAATGTCAGCAATTTTATGTTTTGTCAGACCAGCATAGGTTAATATTTTAGATTACTGTGCTTCCAGTAGGAATCTCCAATTGAGACTACATGTGAGCCAAATTGCATTACCTGCTGGGTGGAAGGAACAGCACAAACCGGAGAGAAGGAAAGAGAGGGACACGATGATTTTACCAAACTCAAAAGCAAGAAGTACCACAGGTCTCAAGAAAAGTAACACTTCTTGTCCCCATCCTGTTTTGCATAATAATTCAGATAAATAACTTACCTTGAAAGCTGTGGCGCAAATTAGATCTTTGATGGGATGCATTTTATTGAAGTTTTTCCTCTGTAGCTGAACTCAGATTTCAGTTAGTCCAAGACGTGAAAGCAAATTAGGTTAATACACTTCAGGAGATTTATAATAAATATTTCACGAGTGCCTCAAGACTGAAATCGGGTATTTCAAAATACCACGGGCAGGCAGAGTCTTAAGTCCCACTGACTTCCAGAGGGAGGTGAAAGGAGCAGTGTCTGCCCAAAACTGCCTTTAAGCTGGGGAGGCCACTATCCCTCCAATGGTAACAAATAGGCTCCTCCATCCAAAGCTCCTATGAAACATTCCCCAGCCTAGAGGATCCGTCTCACCCACTGACAGAAGAGGGAGCTTGGGGCATCTTTGCAAATATCATTTTTAGCTTGCTAAAGGTTTAAGGCATTTAAAAAGAGAATAGCAGATTTGCAGGGGTGGTTTGGGGCTCAGCTTGCAGATACACTCATTGAGAGTGGGTACATAAGCAGCCTGGTGAATCTAAGTCTCCTATGCCATTAGGCACAATTGAAAGCTACTTTTAAAGAAAAATTATAGTTGGCAAGACACCCTAAAACACTTAAGGAAAGATGGTAGTATTTCTGCGAGACACATTAAAGAAAGCGCTGTAGCTGACGTTGCAACATTATTTGATTGTATGTTCTATTCTCAAGGATTTTATTTTTTTTTAAAAAGAGCGTATTGAGTGGATTTCTGCCCAAACCTTCTGCCTCTTTTCTGTTTTCTACTGAACCTGTAGAGAAAAACAAGAGTGAGAGCCTTTAGAGATGAGACCTGCATTAATTGTTTTTTTAGGACTACAAGTAGAGGGACTCTTCAGAAGGTCAGCCAGCGTCCAGACTATTAAAGATGTTCAGAAACTCTACAATCAGGGTAAGCTGTCATCATACTATTGCCAGTAACAATGTGAGGGCTTTGTTCATCTTGGTTTTGTTGGTGAAGTAGAAATGCTAGCGTTCTTATAATTAGTTAATCATAAACCATTTGTAAGATAAAATACCATAATAAGAGCACTATTACAGAAACCTGAAAGATGGCAACAGGCAGTTAATGCTTGCTGAATAGCCAGTCATCGATTGCTGTCAGACCAGAGCTTACAAAATCTGTAGCAGCTAATGAATGATAAGGTTTGAGCCAAAAATGGTCTGTTTTTTTCATAAACATTTGTATTGCCTCTACGCACTTTGAGTTCCTGTAGTTACGAAGTACGATGTCTTTGTGTCATTTAGCCTCTGGTGTTTTTCCATGGTTTATGGCAAAGTTATATATTCTTACCTAATAATTTATGAAATGTAGTGAAGTAATTTTGAAAGTCACTGACTTGCCCATGAAGTCATTTTATGAAATGCCTTTATGGGGAGAATCTCTTATAGCAAGATTAATAAAACACTATGAAAAAACCCACAAAAAGAAAATGCCAGGATTTACCAGCAGCAGGAAGTCAAGACATTTTCTGTTCAAAATGTAGTGTGTCACAGTTTTGAAGCAGTAGTTTAAAGAAACAGTAAAACATATGATTGAACACCTTTTTATCTTCTTTTTCTCCTTTTAGGCAAGTCTGTGAATTTCGATGATTATCATGATATTCATATTCCTGCTGTTATACTAAAGACTTTCCTTAGGGAACTCCCTCAGCCATTACTAACCTTTGATTGTTACGATCATATCCTCGGAATCACCAGTAAGTATAAATAAGTTCTAGAAAAATTTATACAGCAAGTTGATCTGGACCTGGCTAATTCATAATCACTGCTGTTTGCTAATGGTGACGCAGTTGTGGGTATATAATATTATTGGTGCTTCACTGCAGCCACAAATGGAGAACCTCATAGAGCAAGGTGGTCAGGGTTACCAAGACCCTCTCTGCTTTTTATACGGTTTACTGATTTATCTGTATATCATACTGCATTACTAAGAATTGGATCGGACTTCTTACTCTCAGGGCTCCATTTTTATCTCATGGCACAGCATTGAGTCAGTCTCAGTGATACAAGTTACGTCAAAGCAGCTTTAGTTTTAGCAGGAGCATTGGCAGAACTGTGGGAACAAAATCTAGCCGGTTGTTTGTATCCTTTTTTTTTTCTGGGAAAGGAATTGTTTTTATTTGACCTGTTCCCATGGGATAACATCTTGGGGAAGAAAGGATCTAAAGCCATGAGAAGATAAGACATTGATTACCTAAAGATCTGGTGCAATATGAAACTATGAATTATAAAACTTTGTGGCCTTTGTCAGGGGTTAGAAGTTTACAATGCTGGAAAGGCGACTTCCTAATAGATGGCAGATGAATAGCTGAGATCCCAGAATACCTGAGGTTTAGTACCCAGTACTTGTGGAGACTGGTATTTTGCCATCCAGGCTGTAGTCAATCTAGCAGGGAACCAGTGGCACTTCCAATACCAAGTCATAAGCACACATTTTTCCAAAACCTGCTTTTTGAGGAAATCATATATATTATAATGGAGCTTCCAACAGTCTGTTGGCATACCTCTGGTAACCATGGGCTGATGCTGTTGCAAAGTGTAGGTTATTCTCACTATCATGACTGGTGCTATTGGGGTAGGTCAATAAAGTAATTCAGGTTGAGATAAGTCTCAATGGCAACATGTTTTTAAAGTGTAGAAGTACAGCAAGTTTACTTTGCCTAGATGTACTGTATTCTAGGTAAAATTCTTCTACTGTGCCCATCACCATTTGCACATACTGTTACATATCGTTAACTTTATGCCTGTATTTCCATTAAAAAACTTAATCAGGTCGTGTTCAGAATCCTCTGAAGTTCTGTACAGTTTTGCTATTTGCAAATCTGTAGATCACCACCTTCCAAATCAAGGATTCATTTGTCCACATACTAAATATCTCAGGGCAGTGAGAAAAACAGTGTATTCACAGGAAGGTGGTAGAAATTGAGGGACTAAGGATAGTCACTCAGAACGGGACAGAATGGGGGAAATCTGGAAAAAGGATGTACAAATGCTGATTTTTACTGTATTAATCTTGTGCTGACTTTCTGGACGTGATACTACCTTGTGATACAGCTATGTGAAAAATGAGAACAAGTCAGAAAAGAACCTGAGAAAGGTGCCTTGTCCAAGGAAAACTGGGAGGTTTTGCTTGGAGAACACCCGTGAAACATTCATTCCATGTTATTTTTGTTTACTGACATTTTAGATGTTGACAAAATATGTTGAAAAGTGGAGTTTAAGAACATTTCTCCTTGGGCTTTCGTGTTATGTAGTGTGACGTCCACTATCTTTTCTTGATGCTGTGGTGGTACCCTGATTTTAAAAGATCTTAAGCTTGAGAGCCAAGCTGGACTGCGGCAAAGGCGTATTCTCTGTGAATACAGTGCAGAAGGGAGCCTTGAAGAGGTGTGATCGCAGACAGCTGTCCTGGGATGATTTGAAAATTCTCATGCTGTCTTCTGGAAGACACCAGAGCAGTGTGTGTTGTATCTGTTGCATCTCTTAACCTGCAAACCCAGAAATACCGTATCTCTGTTTTACAGTACTTGGAAATGATAGTGAAACTTTTCTCTTTAGTGTCTCATCTGAAACATTTTTTTAAGAGTTATTGATGGGAGCTGTGAAATAAATTAGCTGAGTGACTGACTGAAAAAATTAATAAAACCTTGACACTTATAGTTGTCAAAGAACTTCTTCTTTGGTCATGAAAACTGCTAACAAGAGTTCCTTTACTCAGTATTGCTACACTTCCTGCATTATTTACTCTGCAGAAGGCTGACAGAAGAATTCTTGGGACTCCGATTATTGTATCTTACAGGAACTGGTAGCTTTGCAGTAGGAAAAACATCAACCAGGTCACCACAGTATAGCTTCATGTATTTAATTCAGAGCTTAAGGGAGCATTTAACATGCTGGATTTTGTGCATGCACACATAGTTATGCGTGACTTTAGCTGTGTCAAGGAGAAGGAGAGGGAATTGCAACAGATGCTGAAAAAACATTAGCACAATGGGCTGGTTAGATCAGTCATGATGGTAATCATCAGACTTTTTTCCAAATAGGTGTTAAACTTCCAGTATTAAAATAATTTCAATATTCCAGGAAAAAAAAAAAAAAAAAGTCATTTGGTACAGCATTTGAAATACAGTGCAGTGTCAGTGTAATTCTCACCCAGACTGTCTAGATGATGCGTGGAGTTTGGGGTCCAGTTCTAGTTTTGCCCATCTGTAGAAATGAGTTAACGAACCTGCTTAGGTTCATCTCTAGAAAATTCTTACCTACCCAAGTGGCCATCTCATAATTTTTTCCCCAAGTCGGACGAGTTTGCTGCAGAATCAGAAAGGTGTTTTTAAAGTTAGCAGAGTGCCAAAAGAACATTTTGGACAGGACTGTGTCTCAGCAAGAATAAAGTCAGGGCATAAAAAGTAGATGTCTGGGTTCAGTGTACGGAGAGATAATGAAATTCAAATCAAGACCTTTGAAAGTCCTCTCTAGCAAAGGAATTATTTTGGCTATTTCACTGAATTGAGAAAATAATCTGGAAGTTAGTCTTAGCCAGATATGTAATAATACAAAATATAACAGGGACATTCAAAGGGATAACCCTAACTGTTGCTGTGGTCATGGAGGTTAGTAGAGCTGAGTTTTGTGGTCAGTATTACTGATGAATATCTAAATTCCAGCAGATAAAAATAAGGGGTCATTTCTTGTTAATATTTTGATGTTTTTGAGTTAAAGTAAGACTGACTTTGACATTGCAGATGTGGAGAGCAGTTTACGCGTCACCAGATGTAAGGAAATCATTCAAGGACTTCCAGAACACAATTACATTGTTCTGAAATACCTGATATGCTTTCTCCATATGGTGAGTATAGGCAAAATTTACAAAGTAGTGCCAGTCTTTTCTTGCTTAATCTGTTCTTGTTAATTCAGCACTGAAAATCTCCACAGAAAATAAAACCGAAGAATTTAAAAATACGGTGAGGTGGTGGTGCAGTGCTTGCCAATGAAGTGAATTCAGGGTGCAGAACCCTCTAGTTCTAATAGAAGTCAGTGCTAGACAATGGTCTGGCCATCCCTTCACCATGAAATTCTTTACATGTAATGAAAATTACTGTGTGAATTTAAATGGAACTGTGCCTGCACTGGAATATTTAAAAGTCCTGTCCCTGTCCCCTTCACTTCACATTCACAACGGTGTGGTTTATTGATTTACTTCTTGTTTTTTCCTATTTTGGAGTGAAAAAGCCTGAAACTAGTGTTTGTTTCATTTTTGGTGCTGGAAAAAAACTGGGTGAAATCACCTTTTTTTTCTCCAAAGTGTAAATCTTGGTCAACTAAACCACCAAATAAATTAGTGTCATTTCAGAAAATGATAGAAATATTAATGAGCTTTAGAACAACAATCAGAAAAATAATTTATTTAAATCTTACAAATAACATTTTCCAGTTTAAAATACCTTCTCATTCTGTAATTTACTACAGTGTTAAATGAAAAACTTGACTGTCATTTTGCAAGGATTTTTGGTATGCTTCAGGATAAGTGAAATCATGTGTCTTTTGTCCTACTTTTTGATTTGCTGATTTTTTTTTACCCATTTTTTGAAACCTCACAAGTGTGAGGGTTTGGGAAACATCCATTACAAATAGTTTTACAGTTAGCCTAGTGACATCCTCTGGTTGCCAGTTTATGTGCAGGAAAAGACAGCAATAGGAGAGTGTAAGTTTCCCTTGCTTCTGCCCTGTTTAATGCATTGCCTTTTCCGTATTGCATATTTCAAACCCAGGTACTTATAATTGAGGATCACGGTGTAGTTGACACCTAAATAAAGTGATCTAGCCTTCAGAAGACCTAAGAGCCCACCAAAGTAATCGTGTATGTGGAATGATGCTGATTTTCACCAGTGCAGGAATTAGCCCTCAGTAACTGTTCTTGGGCTACAGTCGTGTTTTCCATATTCTAGCCAGTAGCATATTTCAGACACGAGTATATTTAATCCCCTTTTCTATCAAAACACTAAAGGAAAGCAAGATTAAAAGAAACACATTGATATGACCCTCACCCAGACAGCACTTGCAAGGTTCCTGTAATACCCATATGTTCATTTACTGTTGCTTAGCTGAACTCTAATGCTATTAAGGAAAACTTCATGTCATTTGCTATTATTTTAGCAACTGATATCTCTCCTCAGTGTTATGAATCGTGTAAGTGACTTTGTTCCAATAATAGATGCACCATCTCAACGCACTTCTTAAGAGCTGAGCACTTGAGGTGTTAATGAGGTGTGCAAAAGTACTACATAGTGTTTTCTGTAATTGAGCAACAGAACATAGCGTTATTTTTAAGTATGCCTTCTTATGTAAAGCACAGCGTCAAGTTGATACTAGTGCTCAGATCTGCAATTTTTGCTGATCCATGGCTTTTCATCCTAAATGTCTCAGGGAATATTTGCATTTGGAAAGGTCAAGGGAATGTGAAGCAATCTAGGAGCTAGAGATTTCTATTCATTGCAGATCGGTGTGCTGCACAAGCTGCCACAATTCAAACTTTAACAGACCACTCTACCAATAATCCTAGTTTTTACCTGCAAGCATCAACCTTCTTACATATAAGAGGCAATTTAATTCTTCCATGAGCTCAGCCTTGAGTAGTGCAAGAGGTACTTGTGGTAATTTCATGAAGTGGGATGAATTGTAATCACTAGGTACAGGTTTTGAACACTCCAGGTTTGATACAGGCTTGTGGAAGAAGAAAAAAAACCCTCTATTTTCTCTGCAGTCTCAGCCCCCTTACTTAATGAAACAGCTCCTCCCAGTCCAAGGGTGCTACAGCAAGACAATGCAACTCCTACAAAAGTAAAAGACTTGAATTTCAAATATATGTCCAAATCCTTTAGACTTAGATTAGCAGTGATTTTGCCAGTAATGAGCCCAGCATGCTGTGAAAGGTGTAAGCTGTCCACCTCCACTTGGCCGTGCATCTGGCTGCTGGAGAGGGATGTGCAGGGTCCTCTTGGAGTTGCAGAGGACTGAGGTCCCTAGGCAGAATCGAGCAACCAGGAGCAAGGGAGGAAACAAAGGCCAGTTTTCACAAGTCAGTCCATGAATTATGTCTGTAAAAAATATCCGTGCTTGCTCAGCAGATCTCACAAGAGATAAGTGAGCACAAAGTAGTGTTTGTGCCCCTGCGTTGTACAGGCAGTGAAGCGGATTTATGAATGCACATCCAAACTTAAAGGGCTCAAAGAAGTCTTCTTCCCAACTACTTATCAAAGCACGCTGAGGGCTACAGTTACCCAGTTCTGAAGCCAGAAACCATTTAGTAGAAAACTATGTTTGTAATTTTCCATGACTGTCTAAGGCTAAACAATCAGCAAAGTTTGTAAAGGCAGTAGTATCATCTAGATTGTGTTTTTAAGAACCATGTCACTGGGTTTGGTACCAGCTGATACAACCCCCTCTCTGCTCTTAGACACTTTACCTCTCTGCTGCTTATTTCTGTCCCTGCAGTCATGCCTGATGGTGGGCAGGGGTGGCTGACTCGGCTGAAAGAACCATTGCAAAAAAACTGCCAAATTCAAAATGTCAAACTTGAACAACTAGAAAAAATGGACAAGGTTTTGGGGCCCATGAGATATGCTTCAGATCTGTAACTGAAGCAGCAAAGTTAAAGCCACGTACAAGCTGGAAAAAAATGCTCTGAATTATTTTGCTTCAATCACTTGTCCAATTTAAAAGTGTAATTAGCAACAGCAAAGCTTGGGGTTGTCTGGGGAGGACGTTGGGAAGGATTAGATGACTAAGCCTCATAGAGCAGATACAAGCAGTTGGCACCTCTGCAAGGTAGCAGAGAGTTGGGGATAGACACATATTTCCAGTCAGTTTGTGGGGGCATTTTAATATCTAGTAATTTTCTTTTGAAAATATTTTGTGGAGTTCCTTTCAGCATTGCAACTGAGAAGCTAAAGAGATTATGGTGTTCTTATATTTTTAAAATGTGATGGTAATCGGCTGTTTCTGCCCTCTGGATTTCACTGTTTAGGTTCATTAGAGTGTAGTGTCTGTCTGGTTTCACTCCTGCAGTACCCGTGAGGGTGCTGGGATGCAAGTACGTGGAATCCAAAAACCGTCGAATTTTGCTGGAGGGAGCTGGGTGTTTATTCTGGGATACTGAAGAGGTATATTTTGCATTTGTTGATGTAGCACTAAATCTTCGGTGTTTATTCCCAGTAATGAGTTTTGCAATGTACAAGTTTTATCTTTTTAGGGGACTTTCTTTCAATATAGGCTGTCATTACCTAATGATTTTTCTATATATGTTCCAATGAAAGGAGGGGAAAAAGGCAATAAACTGGAGCTGCATAGTTCTTTGTTGCAATACTTTTCAGTGATGTTCAGATGATTCTTTCAAAGGTACAATCTAGGTCCTTGGAGAACTGTTTTTGATTAGCTTGTCAATTTGACAGATCAAGTGTATTTTCACTTGAAACAGAGATGACGGTTACTAACTTTCTGAGGGAATCAAAGAAAGAGTCAAGGGGGTTAGTCCAAATGATAAAGGTGTCATTTGTATTTCTTAGATAGAACGTAGCTTTGGGGTGCAGTTATTTAGAGGGGTAGCCCATAAAGAGGTTGACTGACTGCTTGCTGCCCTTACATGATCTAGTGTCAGAAGAAAACATCAGCTGCTCATGATGCTGTTGTAGATGAAGTGGATGTGTTCATGTCATTCAAGAACGAAATCTGGCGTTGGAGAAGTGAGGGGCTTGAGATGGTGTGAAGCCTGATCCTCTTGGGGAGGGATAAAGCTGTTACCGCTGGTGTGACAGGGCTTCCTTGCTTGCAGCTCTTGATGAGCTGGGAAAGGTTATTGTGGAGAGAGTTGGATTCAGTTGTGCGCTTTTTCTTGGATCTGCTGAGAAAGGGATTGCTTTGCATTTTGGAGTGAAGCAATGTGCTGTGTCTCCCTTGAATTCCTAAGTGGCAGCCTCATTGATGACTTGCGGATAAGGCTTAGTGTAGCTCTGCCTCAAATGATATAATCACTGTTTCATTTTATCTTAAGGATTTTCTCGCTCAGGGGAGAGGCTGTGTCATGGGTAATTTTGTTGATCATTTCAACATTGACTGTCTCCTTGAAATGGTCACAGAGTGGGGGTGGGTGGGGAGAGGAAGTTTCATCTAGGAGTTAGAAACATCCTTTGAAATAGTTGGCCTAAAGAGCAAAACCAAATCTAGCTCTACCAGCAAGTCGCAGTGGTGTTGCTCTGGGCTGAGACATCAGCCTTCAAAGGCAGTGGCTGGGTTAAGCTGGGTGTGTTTCAACTAACACTTGAAGACAGCACCTCTACCCAACTTGCTGGATGGAGCGTGTCAGGGAGTACTCCCAAAAACCAGGGGAAGACAACCACAACAGGTTAGGCTTCTTCCACTGTCTGCTGTCCTCCAGTACTATACCACATGCTTCCCTGCCACCACAGGATGCCTACTCTTTATACACTTGAGGTACCTTCCTTAGGATATACAGCACATGTGTTTGGCTTTCTCCTATAGAAAACACAATGAGCTGCAGCTCCCGTGTTATTTTAGAGATTTTCAACTGAAAGAAACACCAAAAAATAGTCTTTGGTCCACCGGGGCTTCACACTTGAAACATTACACAGTATGGATGCAGCCAGCATGAGCCACTTGACTCAAGGGCCAGAACGCAGCACCTAACTGTGGTATATTTAGCAGTATCCAAATGCCGCCTTCATTGTCCAGCTACCTTCAGGGTAATACCTAAGTCTATGTCTCCTTGTTAACAGGGTGCTCCTGGTAACGTTATCCTAATTGTCTTCCCTCACCAGTTATTTTGGTAGCAGTTTAGCCTTTGCTACATTGCTGTAGTATAATGAACTCCTGTTTGAGCTGATCTCGTCCGAAGCAGGTTAAATGAACAAGATGGGCTTGTTGGTTTTTCTGTATAGTTAAATAGTGCATTGAGAGCAGTATGTGAAGGTCAGCAGGCTATATGTGGTTCGTACTCTAGAGAGAATGATGTGGGGTTTGCATAAGGTCACGAAGCAGACATTGCCATTTAATCTGACGACTTTTTATTCTCAACTTGTGAAGTCAGTCCTTTGAAAAGGTGGTTATGGCACCAATATCTCCTTATTAATACCTGTTTCCTTTATCCAGCCCTGCTTCATGACCTTAAAAACATTTAAAGCCTTTAATATTTGTAGCAGCAGTAGCGTGACGGTAGCTTTGATGTCCCAGGAGGGTGAGGCAAAGATTGGAGGGAAAAATAGTGCCTGTTATTGGAAAAATTAATATGGTTAGGAAGAAAATGTTATGCTTTTGGGCACGTAAGTGCTTCTTCATGTCCCCCAAGGAAAAGACTTCCATCCTGCCCACGTGTCTGAAGGGCATTATATCCTTCCATGGCTGAGGAAACAGGCTCCTTGTTAAGTAAAACCCAAGGAGGGTGGAACTGGGCTGTAGGAGGTAGAGGGGAACGAAACCTGTGTTACTGGGCAGAGGGTAACTGGAGTTTATGCATATGCTGAGAAGTGTTCCTATGATCTCCGATTTTCCTCTAGTGCCCTCAGGCTTTTTGTAGTGCTACAGAGCTGCCTTTTCAGAAGGCTTTATGGCAAGTCAGAAATGGGGAGACACTGAGAAGCAGAATTTTTCCTTTCCTATTGTACTTAAAATTGCAGCATAAAGAATTTCCTGTTCTGTTCTGAGATGACAGCTTCAGAGTAAGCTGTACATCACAGTTGGTGACTGCATGGTCTTCCCATGACAGATTACTGATCAACAACTGCAACCGTCAGCCTGAGGAGAACTGGCTGAATTACCTAGGTCAGGAGGAATCAAGAGCACCTTCAGATTGCTGGCTCTTTAAAGTAATAGAGAAATTGTCAGATAGGACACCCAGACCATATTGGGCTTTAGATACCAGCCGTGCAAAACATGTACAAATTCCTTGCCAAGCTCACACAGAGAAAAAAACTACTCTCGCTACCCAGTTCTGGGCTCACATCCACAGACAGAAGTAGGACACGTCATCCAGGTGCAGAACAGATTTCAGTGCTGTGTATTTTATCTACAGCCCATTCTCACCTCCACTGCTTCAGAGGAATTGGGTGGATGTGGAGGTACTTGGAAGTGAAGTCATGCACCAGTGAGAGAAAAAAAAAAAATCAGTCTAAACCCTTGCAAACAACTTCAGAAGTCCTCGAGATTTATTCTATAGAGGACTTAGTACCAAAGCAGATGGGATAGCTGTTTATTTCTGCTGTCCTTCCCTGCCCCCCAGCAGAGATAACAATAGATTCCATGTAGAAGGATAGAAAACAATTAATTTTCCTAGCAGAAGGAAACAATTTAGCCTTTTTGTTTAACTCTCCTGACGTGTTATCTTGTATTCAAGGGACTACGACTCCAGTGGCCCCGTAGCTCTAGGCTGCATAGTCATCCCTGAGGCTGTTAAGAAGCCAGTGATGTACCTGTGGCCAGGGTCTACTCCCATCATTGGTTCCTCCTCAGTACAGGATGGTGTCTTGTCTCACTCCCTGGGGCACATGTCTGCATGTACCCATTCATGTTTATGTTTTTCCAGGTTTCACAGGAAAGCATATGTAACAGAATGACAGCATCCAGCCTGGCCTGCGTCTTTGGTTTGAATTTGATCTGGCCGTCTAAAGGAACAGCCTCCCTGAGTGCTCTGGTACCTCTGAATCTCTTCACTGAACTACTGATAGATTTCTACACAAATATATTCAACTCCAGAACAGTCCCTGGTGAGATCTTACCTTAATGCTCCCAGAGAGGAAAATGGAGTGTGGCTGCCTGAGGGAAAGGTCTCCGTGCCTCAGCTGCTGGAAGCTTTATATTTAGGGCTCTCTCCTGCAAAGAAAACTTTCAATACAGAGTAAAGGTTCTATAGCTTTCCAAATACCAAAGATGTGGGGAGAAGCACACTGCCCAGTACACATGTGGGAGCATGTATACATGAACATTCAATGACCAATAGGTCAAAATGAATCCCCTTATTAAACCTGAGCAGCTGACAAAAACTGGCATGTTAAAAAAAAAACCATGATACCGTTTGACAGTCTGTAATTTCTTTGGGGATCTGGAGACCTTAATATGTGGCGTTACTTTCTGGGACCATGCAGAGCTAAGTTCTGGACCACTCTTCTTTTTTTAATTTTTTTTTTTATTTGAATATAAGTTTGTTAGAAATTTCCCTATTAACTTAATAAAGATGGAATCAATTTTTGAGATACTAAAATTTCTAAACTATTTTTCCATATATTTAAGTGTCTTGTTTTACACAAAAAAAGCGTGGGCAGTTGTGGCACATCAGGTTTGCAGCTACCATGGAGAATAAAGTGTTTCCCGGGTAATTTGAGTTGTACAGACAGCTAACTAATTATGCTTGCAAATATCTAATACGTGCAGTTAATCACTGTAACTGCACATGCAAAGTGTGTGGAAGGGTTTTTTTCTTATTGTAAGTTCAAATGGGGAGCAATAATCGTATGGGGTTTTTTCTCTAAGTACTTGGAATTTGCATCGGTGGAGTTATATCAGTGAGTGCATAATGCAGAATATAGACTAACTTTGAGAAGAGTACCCCTGATGTTTGGGTTGCATTCTTTTGCAGTCTGAATTGATATAAATTTGCTCTTCAGATCAGTTTCTCTAGAAAGCAATAAGAGCAACAACTTGAATAATATACCTAATATCATTTTTATACATTGAAAGTCTTTTATTAGTCCCAATGTGAATAATTAGCCAACATAAAGGGAGAATTTTCAGTGTTTTCTTTCTAACTATGCCATTAATATCACTTGTATTTGATGAACCCCAACACGCTGCTATTTCATTGTTTAACACTGATTGGTAAGGGGGTGGCGTAATGAAGTTATCATAGCTGCCTGCAAAGCAAAAGAAAATTAATCAGTGGTGAAAAAAGGTAAGTGGTATTTTCCCTAATGATCTGGTCTTCCTGCTTCGGTACAAAGCTAAGAAAACAGAGGGACTATTTAGACTTCAGTAAAGGTCAAAGTCTCAGAAGGACAATTTACGCATCCCCTCCTCTGAAAACACAGAGCCGCTTTTTATCCTGTAGGTTCTAGCAAGTTGAGGGTTTGTACTTCTGTCCTTCCTCTTAGCGGTTACGAATTGCCTACCTGTGTAAAGGGTGCAACAAAATCTTACTGCAGAGGATAAAGAGGATTCGTTCTTATCAGCAATTTCAGGAAATAACCAGGTATTCTGAAGGCTGGGGAATGCTGGATGTGCCAGGCCTTCATTTGCCCAGTAGGTGTCATCTATAGCATTAGGCAATGATTAAAATTCGAAAAACACAGAGGCTTTAGAAGAAGCTGTGTTAGGACCAACGTCTCACATCGCAGTTGTGTGTTTTCCCCACTTCCTCAAGCGTCTTAAAGACAACTTTTTGGCTTTTGAATAACAGGAAGTAAATATAAAATCTTGCATACTACAAAGACAATAATTAACCAAGTATTCATGATTATTGTGTTTCAGCAAAATGAGATTGCGAAGGATAAAACTGTCATAGTTTTGTATTGGAACTCATCAGTTTTACATCTGAGTTATCAGTGGCAGCATCCTAGCCTTATTGTATTACGAAAAAGAGACACAATTACGCTCAGCCCTGCTGGGTGACTTGGCAGCATGGGTCTGTGCATCAGCATCCTGTTCTTATAGGGGAGGAATTTGCCCTCTGGCAACTAACAAAACCTGAGTATTTTGTCACTTTCGGACTGTGGTTAAAATACATAAGCGTTAATTTTGCTGTCTGTAAAAAGAACGAGCGAGCACTTGGCATTAGAAAAGTGCTTTGGGATTAGATGCTGAGAAGTCCTATAAAATGGTTATTTTCCATTTCCCCGTGTCCTCTTCCAAAAATCCGGCAACATCAAATGGCATTAAGTCTTCAGGCTACACCATGTAATGGGAATGCGAGTCCTGGATAGCTTTAGCGCAATAACATAGCAGAGCTCTGTGGGGTGAAATCCTGAGTTCGTGGACGTCAGCTTTGCTCAGAAAGTCCCCAGAGACTGGGGAAGGAGCTCCCTCATAGATTTAGTTCTCCGACTCATCCTAGGTTGGGAGAGAGCGGGAATTTGGCAGCAGCAGTGGTGCTGGTAAAGCGAGCCCTCAGGTCACGGCTGCCTCTGGCCTGTACAAGCAACGAGCATCCCTTCAGCTAATTTGCCTGCCTGCGGACACAGAAGATGATAGTTAAAACCAGACTTGGTCACGTGCCAAACTGGTGGCCGTCCTTTTAGTGCTTTGTAAACTACCATTTTCCAGCAATTTATAGCTCCTCTCATTCTGTGAGGGAAGAACAAAATGGCGTTTTCTCATCTCAAGGTGCCTCCTTCCTTTAAAGAGCAGATAACATCTGTTATCTGCCAGTGTGGGTAATTTGATGCTGCTTCAGAAAAGCAGAGGCTCTGGTTCTGGTTGCCATTAGCACTGGTGGGGGCAGAGGGGGCTGGGGGGCTCCCGCTCCACTTTACCTCCCTGCCTCCCCAGCGGGCAGCCTGAGACAGCATTAAGGAAGGTGCTCGCCTCCGCCCCAGCCCTTCCCTGCAAGCTGCCCCTCACGGGGAAGGGACTGCCCCAAATCAAAGGCACCTCCTGGTGCCGAGAACCCCAGCTCTGTCCCCCCCTACCCCAAAGGAACTGGCGACATCCTCCCGTCTGCGGCAGAAGCCCCCGATCTCCGTCCCGAGTGCCAGGCTTAACTCAGTTCTCATGAATTATTCAGAAGGGTTTGGAGTGAAATTCGTGTTAGAGAAATATATGTTTCAAATTTCCTGACTCTAAGAGGAGTCCTGGAGGTGTCCCCTGCAGTTACTTTGATAACAGTTTCTCTTTACAAATGATAATTGCACGATTCCAGCTTTTGTACAGTGTGGCCTTGTGAACTCTTCTCTCGTATCAAAGAACCAGTTTCAGATCATTTCCATAGCAAAAAGAAAGCGATTATGGAGATAATCTGTTGGAAACACACATTCTGGATTTCAGTTTAAAACAATAAAATGCAGTCCTGGAATGAGAAATCAAGTGTTACCTGGCTGACAATAGACAGAGAATAAATTGCCTAAGCATTTTAGTTTACCGAGCTGTTAGGAGTTGAAAATTGGTCCCAAGATTAGTCTGATTATCAGGATGCCTCTAGCAACAAGCACCGAAGGGAGGAGGGAATACGTTTCTACCCTGACTCTATGAAGAAAAGTAAGAAGATTGAACAGTGTCATTAACTGAGGTGGGGGTCTTTACAGTTCTTACAAAAAACTTCCATAAATGACTGTCACTTACATGTGTGTAGATTATCTGTCCGCCTGTGCGGCACTCCTCGGGCAGCATCCATCGCAGGGTCTCTTGGAGCTTTACAAACTTTAATATATTCATCCGCTCGTGAGGAGACTAATAATAGAAAAGCCCCAGATATTTTATTCCCGTTTGATGTGTACTTGGGTAGCAAGTTGAACTTTTAATGGGATTGATGGTACAGTCTCCATCCGTCCGTGTGGCCGCCCTCCTTCATTTCCTGATGAGTTTGTCTGCACAGCTCTGGAAAACGTAGGTTTGACAACGTTCCCACTTTTTCAAGTGGCCGTGGGGGTGTTGGGGCGTGGGGGAAGAAAGTCAGAGTTAACTGCCAGCACCTGCAATTTCTGAAGTGAGAAGCTCGTGTTCAGTTGAAGCTCATGTTCCTGCCCATACCCTATTCATTTCCAACGTGTTTCTACCTACAAAGAGAAGTCAGAAGCAAACGTACCCTGCTTTTAAGGCACGTCTCTATTGAAGCCAAAGGTATGACTGCGAGAAGTATGTAAATCATGTGTTAAATGATACGTGTGGCTGGCGTGTGAAAGTTGTTCTGTCTTTCCCGGTGGAGTAATACCTCATTTTCGCCATCTGAAGAGTTTGATTTTTGTCTTTATCCATGCACATCCTGGAAGGCCGTTTCGGTGCATTGCATCTAATGTAGCAAAGGATTCCAGTGTCCTCCAGCATCACCTGAGAGCAGTGGAGGATTGTCGTGGGGTGCTCCAAGTGCTGTCATCTTTCCGGCAGACTAGAAAGCTTGAGAAAGGTCTGCCTTAACCAATGGGATTTGTTGAGGTTTAGGTTGATAGTTTGGACAGTGAGACTAAGTTTGGCCTGGGGACTAAGAAGGAAACTTTCAGATACAGCCAGGAAAAGAAGCCCTTTTCCACAGCAGGCCTGTCAGCACCTAAAAAGTGTTACCCAGAATTGTCACTCTGAGGGAAAAGTGTCTCGGTTTGCCTCTCTGAGCCGGAGATATACAAATACGTGATGGTACATGAGTTCTCCTCTTTCTCCCTAGCTGGTGTCCATTGTGTTAGGAAAGTGTTAGGAAAGCCATGGTAATTGGACACGGAAGGACCGTAGCCGTACTATCCTGGCTGTTCCTCTCTAGAATAGCTGGCAGACATTCAGCCTTAAAAATAATCAACTGATTGGAAAAATACTTCTGCTGGAACATGCCAACCCAACAATAAAAATAAAAGCATTTTCTTAAAAAGCTTGGTTTTGGTGCTATTGTTTCAGAAATCATTACATTCTTCCGGAAAGCTGTCTGCGTGCCTCTGAGCCATGGGCCCCCAGGCTCGCCCAGGGCCCAGCTCCGGTTCTGCCGGCCGCTGCAGTGCTCTGGAACGGGGAAAACGGGCATCGCTGCTTCACATTCCTGGTCTCTTCTGAGCTGGCTTCACCTTTCCGCACGCAGCATTGCAATTATTGCCAGAGGTAAGGAGGGAATTCTGCCGGAGCCAGGGGAGACGACACACATAGCTGACTGATCATTAAAGCTGACTTCTTTTTTTTTCTTTTTTTCTGCGGCCCTGATTTCTCCATGGTGCAATCATCGTGCAGCAACTGCTTTCCTGACTGGCAGCCTGTCTGTGGTCCCCAGGGCACGAGCTCGTCACTCGTAGGCTTAGGGCTTGTGCCTGTAGTAGGGAGCGGCTGGATCTGATGCCTGACCCAAATGCTTGGCAGGGGGGAGGCAAAACTGCAGGTTGCAACATGGAAATGTCCTTCTCCGAAAGGAGAAGCAGCCCCAACTGCTACCTATTTAATTTTCTTTTGCTTCAATCCTCAAGAATGTACTCATTTAAACTGCTGCTAGCTAGTACTACTAGACACTAATGCCCACCTCCTCAATCCTGATGTGAAATCAGGATTTCTATCTTTTCTGTTTTCTCTATTACGTGGATTGTGTTCCCCCAATACTGAGTTGTACTCTCAGATTATTTCTGCACTTCAACCTTTAATTGCCCACAAAAGCAGTTTACAGCCTTTTACTCTTCTGCCATGAAAATTATTCCCTTAATTAATGGGACAATAAAAAGCAACTGTAAAACGCACCAAACTGCATCATCTTGAGTGTCTGAACTGGATTTCTGCAGCAGTCGTGGAAGAGTCTTCTCATGGGTGGATTTTTGACGCTTCAGCCCAACAATTTCTTGACCCAAAGCTGTAAAAATATTAAGCACTGTAGTAAGGTAACTAGTTTTTCTGTTTCAAAAGCTTCTAAAGAAACACATTTTCTCACTGTTTCATCTGCTGGTGTTGTCTTTTTTTTTTTTCCCCTTATTATTTCCCATCCTTTCAATGCTGCCATCCTCTGCCTATTGCCATTTATATCGTTCACGTGCGGTCTGTCAGCAGCCTGCATAAGCTGGGAGATGCTTTTCATGCTCTCGCCCATGCCGCCCGCCCCTGCGTTTCGCGGGGACAGGAATGGGCCGAGGCGCTCACGGCCGTTCTGGGGCTGGGTAAACTGCACTGGCACCGCACGAGGTTTGGTTCTGCGGGGAAGTTCCAAATTAGAGCGTTTGAGTGAGTGAAATTGCCCAAATTGTTTCTCCCATCTCTGGAGCGGAAAGATGGTTATGCTTTTGATAACTAGATTGAGCTTTTATATGTAATAACCCAACACTTGTGATGAAGGGGAAAAGAAGTTAGGAAGGTCTTTTCCTTTCCCTGTTTCCCACCATTGCCAGCCTTCCTCATCAGCCTCTATCTTTCGAAAAACCTACTGTACGGGGGCGTACATGGAATGCAGCCACAGCTGATGTCCAGTGAAGCTAATATTGTATTTAATAACCGTGCCCAAAATAGAAACAGCATCTCATCACGCTGCATAGCTCTCACTCTGAACACGTCCGTAGAGCTGAGCAAGGCACGGGCTGCTGTCGGTGTCTGCCTTCTTGCATGTTAGGGGCCGTAGAGAGGACTTGCTTCCCTCCTCCCTTTCCCTCTCTATACAGGCGCTCCCTCACGCTCACTGGGCTACCACACAGCAGCAGCCACTAGCCCCCAAATGTTTCATGCGAGTCCCATCTGCGTGGAGTAGTTGCAGTGACTACACAAGCAAGATGTCGAGCTGTCACAAACCACTTCCACCTCTGCAGACGGGTTAGCAGACCTACATTATGTTCCCATGCCTACATTCTATTCTGAAGCTTGAATAATTTTTTTTTTTTTCTTATCTTTGGCTTGTGGCTGACCTCTCAAGCAATACCACGGTAAAAGTTTTCCAGGATCCAGAGTGCACGCTGCCAGCCCTGATGGGTAAGTGGCCACGGCACAAGGACAAAATAAATCCATTCCATTACAAAATAACATTAAAATTCACTAAGATAATATCACTGTCTTCTGCACCGAAAGAGCTTTTACAAAATAATATAAATGAGAGGATGAAAATAATGAGAGGCTTTGTAGAGCTCGCTCACAAGCCCTGACACCCGCCATGCTCCTGCCGGGAAGGCAATAAACACCCCATTCTCTGCATGTCACAGTATCACAACTTCTCCGTATAATTACCACTTGAAAGTTAATAGGACTCTGCTCCCAGCATGACGGCTGTATTTTCTATAGTCACTGCATGTCCTGCGTCCACGGCTGTCACTGGGGACCCGGCTGTGGCAGCACTGTCTTGGAGGACACGTTGTTCGAGGCTGCCTCAGAAATCAAGCTATTTCCTTATAGGAAACCCCGTTGCCCCGAGGCACTGAAGACAATGGATAGGGCAGAGATGGAGAGGTGGTTCCTCCCCCTCGTAAGAGTCGTGATAGACAACATCAGTGAAGAGCAGGAAAGGGTGGGGCAGATACGGAAACCAAAGCCACCTGGCTAACGTGGCAACCAGGGTGATAATCCAAACCAGTGGCAAACCACTCAAGCTCCTAAGACTCAGCCCAGCACCTCTTCACTGCTCTGTGCACCTAACAGGCACTGGCACCTTTTTGGTTCTTCTGAACAACCAACGTTTTAGTCGATAGGTACAGTTAAACAGAATAAAGTGGTACGTGCCGGCCGTGGCAGATTGCAGCAGGCCACATATTGGTCTCTTAATGACCTTTTAATTCAGCCTTATTGCAACAGCTGGAAAAATGCATTTTGGCCTAATAATTGTTTTGAACGCCCTTGTGTGTCCAACTAAATTGAACAAAACGCTGTAAAAAATGTACATGAGAAGTGTCACCTGAGAAGTCATCACAGCAGTCAACAGATGGAGGGTAAGTGGCACCAACACTGGTGAAATGTGGCACCATGGGAGTGGCTTTGGTGGGTCTCCCCTGGGTGTCTGCTCCTGGGTAGCCTGGTGGGTCAGCCGGGGCTGATGCCTATCCCACACTGCTTGTGCTCCATGACCCTGGCGTTTTGGGCTGAGGAGGTTTCAGGCTAAACGTGGTGTGGACAGAAAGCATTTCAACAGTAATGCATTCCATCATTTTTAACCTGTTTACATGCGATCAGTAGACTGAGTATCCGGATCGGTGTAAGTGCCCGTCTGCCACAGCGGACAGCCAACACTGCTCTGCTAGAATTGACTGTCGCCAAATCTGAGACTTGACCATGTGTCGAGTATGAGCGGGTTGACATTAGATTTGGTATGTCAAGCTCTTCATACACGTATCTTGAATCACGCCTCTATTGGTCTTCCCATTAGAGGGTCCCACAGCTGAACAGCAGAAGAAAAGACACCATTAAGCTAAGGATGTGTGTCAGAACGCGTACCATGCATTTCTAAATACCAAACACTTTTGGTTTGGGCACATTCCTTCTGTCCTTGTGCACATGCGTAAAGCCAAGTGCAAATTAACTGTTGAGTTGATTATCATGAGCTCCTAGGGAAAGGATTTTTCAAAAGCACTTCTGGTTTTCCTTCATGCCAGAGAGCTTCTCCAATCTCCCTGTAAAAGGTTTGTGGTGTCCTGCCCTGCCTCTTGCCAGCGAGAGTCCCAAAACTGGCCATAGGCTGTGCTTGCTGCTCACAGCCCCAAGCTTCTTCAGCTTCTAAAGGCGAGGAGAAGGCAATGTGGGAAAGGGAAGGCACCTGGACAGACACATTTCTGGTGAATACAGGCTAAACCATGTGAGTGGGAAGCTTAACCATTTTATGATGGCTGGTTAGGTGTTTCCACCTATGCTGTGCCACGTTTGGTCCCCTGCACACTGGCGCATCCTGCTTCTTGCCTTCTTGGCAAGTATCCAACCAACCTCTTCCTCCTTGGAAGACCAAGCCAGCCTTGGTCTTTAAACCAGGCACTTTGTCTGGGCCTAATCCTGTTTGCTCCGTTTTTTGTCCATGGAGAGCAAGGCTGGCTGATAAGCTAATATCAGCACATTGGGAAATTTTTCATTCCCGCATATTCCCTTGCCCAGGAATTTGACAATCGTCGTATTTGCCAAAGACGTCCTCCTTCATGTTGTATAGAGAAAAATTAAAAAGACGACTGAAAATATGCAGAAATCATCTAAGAAAGAGAGTCAAATTAATTATTTAAAAAATAAATCGAATTCCCTTTGTGGCTGGTTTTTCTCCAGCTGCGCTATCAAAAACGAGCTATTGAAGAAAACTATCATTAGTTTTTAATTCAGGATGACTTCAGAGAGTGGCTCTGGCGCGGCGGCTGATGGCTGCCTGACAGCCTTCTCCATCTCTGCTGGCTGCTGATGGGCACGGTGGTGGCGGATCAGCCTGTCTGTGCCCTCGCTCGCCAGCTGCCAGCACCCAGTTGCCCACCACAGGTACCCCCGTGCCCGCAGCTCCTGGGGGCCGGTGCTCCGGTGTACGCCGGAAGCAGCGCTCAGCGCCAGGGCGGCAGTGCCTTGGGGAAGGACTGCTGCAAAATGGTGAGAAATTTTCTCCATGTTGTTATTTAAGGGAGAGGGGGAGGCTGTGACAGGAGGGTCCCCACTACCTCCATCTTCATCAGGAGCCCTGAAGCCCCCCCGCACAAGGTCCCTCCACCAGCCCAGCCTTCTCTACAGCTGCTGCCGACAGCAGGATGGTGCCGGCGGCCAAAGAGCACGACTCAAATCTTGCCCCCAACTGGGACCATCTGAACTTGGCACCCAGAATTTAGTATTTGTTACACAGGAACAACTGAGAAAACAACAGCCTAGCAGCTTGGGCCGGCACCTGAGACAAGACGTGCACCCACACACGCTGCTTAAATGCTTCATTTCTCCCTGGGCCTGGGAGGGGGCAGGAGACAAATGTGAGAGCAAAGCTTTACAGACACATCGGGCATCTGCCTGACAAAAATCCTCGTGTACCAGGGCCGTGGTGACTAGCCAGCTGGCTTGGATAGGTGTTTCTTGGGCTGAAACCTCTGGTGTTACTGGAGGGTGGCTCTGGTACTACACGGAGAGGGTCGATCCCTCAGGGTCAATCCTGTCTCTGTCAGCACCAGTCCCAGGGTGACCCTGGGAAGTCCTTGGACCCCTGGTGTCTGCTGACCACATCACGCTGCAGACACCAAAGGAAAACAGGGCTTAAATAGGTAAATTTATTTTTAGCTGCGGTGTAATCATGATGATTTGGGGACAGTGATTTGTTTCTGCCTGGGCAGAGAAAAGCACGTCGACGCCTTCTCTGTAGCTTTCCCCAGAGGTCCAAGTGTTTACCCAGAGCTGCTAAAGGAGAAGCCTAAAGCTCTTGTGACCTTCTCCAACGCATGGCTGGGCATCCCCAGCTCCTGGCACTGGAGCATAGTGCTCTGTTGGTCAGGTTGTAATAAGGTTGATGCGGTCCTCCAGCTGTGCTAACAGCTGGCAAAGGGGTCTTGGTAGTTTGAGAAGAGTCAACTTCAGTCTTGGTGTTTTAAAACAGGCCTGAATCAAAAATCCTGATGTTCACCATGAGCTTAGGGCAGCGGGGCTGTGGGGAGTTGGCACTGCTGGGAAGCACCACTAAAGCCGGGGGGAGCAACAGCAATAATATGTTAGCACTCAATTATTTTCTGCACTATTTTCTTTGAAGATGCACGTCTGTGGCACTGCTAGCATTATTATTATTAGCATCATTATTATGCCCTGACAACACACGGGATGTTGCTTTCTCTTTCCAAGAGGATTTTGTAGAGTTTCTAGGCTGTTAGCTGAGCTCAGAAACAAGGTCTGTCCAACCTGCCCCTGGCTGGCACCATATGGCCCTCTCTCAGCATCACTATAGGGAAGTAACCCAGCTGGACCACTGCTGGCATCAGAGGAGTTATCCCAGTGACCCAGCACTGCCCTGTGCAACCTCATCTTCCAGAATTCAGGTGAGCGAAGCCCTGTGGTGTGTTCTCGGCTCTACTTGCAGCTGTGGGGAGACTCACAACCATTCGGGCATCTTCTAAGGGCCATGGCAGCTGGCGGTGAGTGAGCCAGTGGCCCAGTTCCAGCGAGGGACAGAGGAAGACCCCCTTCTGCCTGCTGGTCAGGGAAGCGTGTGGGGCCATCCACCCATCTGTCCTCAGCACTTTCTGAGAGACCCCAATTCATTCCAGACAGGCCAGCGCTAGCATCTCTATGAGGCGATCTCCACATATTCATGCTAACGACCTACTGAGCAAGTTGCTGCTGCGAGCGAGTGGTACCCACACATCAACACCCCCTCGCGGGTTGAGAGCTGCACACGCTCGCGGCAGCCACAGCAGCTCCCATTCCTCTGGGCACGTGCCGGTTTTGTGCTCCCCGATGACGTGGTTGCATTGACATCACCTTCACAGAGGCCAGCAGCTGGGCCGGCTGAGCCAGGACAAGTCCAGATTTCAGGGAATAATGTCCCAAATTCAGGGTGCTCCCCTGGGTGATTTGCCCCTGCCCTGATCCCAGTTGGCCCTTGCAATGCAATGCTCTTTCCAATAAACTAATTACCTGCATTGCTCATTAAGTGAGCTTTTGATTGAGGAAAGCAATTTGATGACCAGAAAGGAAAATGAGAAGAAGGGGACTAAGGGAGGCTGAGCACCGTGAGAGTTGGTGTCTGCCCCCTGGCATGGCAGCACATTTTATTTATAAACCTCGCAAACCCACTCCTGCCTAATAAGGAAGGCTTGTGCTAGCATTTTACTGTGGAAATAAATGTTTATGTTACTTGATAATACTTCATCTTACCGGTACACGGAGGCTTGATGGCATTTGTATAGGGATTTATTTGTATTTACAATCGTACAGCACTGAATCAGCGCTGGAAAGCCTTACCCAGCTCCGCGGTGCTTTTCAATTTCAGTGCGTGGTTTCACCACAGCAAAACCTGCCGCTGCTTTTACACCATAGGTCTCCGGTTTTGAAGGCAAATTTGTGGAGTAAATGCAAATCAGAAACCGCCAAGTTGAGACCCCTGGAGGCAGTGACATCTGCCTGTCTTTGATAAGAATTTCTGAGAGTGAGAGTAAAGTACTTAGAGTGAAATTAAAAGCTTTGATCTATTTTTTTGTTTCATTATTATTTCATGTCTGAGGCCTTTACGTGTGCCTTTCAACTCTTATTAGGCTGCCATGTTTAGTTACTGCTCTGGCGCTATGTGGGCAGGGCAGGAGCTGGTGGCCACTCAGCAGCTGACGGACATTGCCAGGAATCACCTCCTGGCTCCGGTCTGAGCCCAGTAAAATGAAGCAGCTGCCAGAGACACTCCCAGAGCAGCACTGCCTCAAAAATGCGCCCATTTTACCCCAGCACATCGGGTACCATGTGCGAGGCAGCCCCAGGGCAACCCCAAATGCCCAGTGGGCAGGGGAGAGGTGGCAGAATGTCATAGAATCACTGAGGTTGGAAAAGACCCTTCAGATCATAACGTCCAAGCATTAATTCTGCCGTGTCCACCACTAAACCATGTCCCTCAGAACTACATGTACATGTCTTTTAAATACCTGCGGGGATCGTAACTCACCCATTTCCCTGGGCAGCCTGTTAAAATGCTTGTTAAATCGATCTGTGGAGAAATTTTTCCTAACATCCAATCCAAACCTCCCCTGCTGCAACTTGAGGCTGCTTCTCACTGGTCTACATAGACGGGACGAGCCCTGTAGAGCAAAGGCAGATCCCCCGGGTCACACAGACCCCGGGGTGAAGGCAGATCTCCCATTGAAGGAAACACCATTTGCCCGGCTTGTTAAGTCTTCAGCAGAGGCAGAGGGGACGGGCAGCTGGGGCAGTGGCACCCAGCACAGCCTCAGCGCTTCCCCAGCCGCTTGCACACCGAGACAAGTTTCACTGGCAGGACAAGGAACCTCCCCTGGTGCAACTTGAGGCTGTTTCCTCTTGTCCTACCGCCGGTTACTTGGGAGAAGAGGCCGAGCCCCAGCTCGCCAGACACCCCTCGTAGGAGTGGCTTTTTGGGTGAAAGCACAGGCCCCTTGTGTAAGGCTGGAGGAAGAGAAGGCAAGCGGGGCGGAGGATTTTGCTGTTCCTGCCTCCGTGCCTGTCGCTGTTTCAGGAAGGGCACGGGGAGGAGCAGGTTGTGTGGTGGTTGAGCTGTCGGGGAGCAATGCCTTGGCAGTCCCCCCGCGGAGCCTGCAGAAGAGTCCCTTGTCGTGCTTGGGTAGCCGGGCTGCTTGTCGTGATCCCCCGGTCACTTGCGAGGGCTTTTCCAAAGGCTTATGGCGAGAGCCAGGACCATCTCTGAAACAGCCCAAGGGATCGGACGGAGGTTGGCAGCGCGGGGAAATTTGTGGGAAAAACCTCAGTGTGACATCGAACAGAAGGGGGCGGCGCTGCCGCTTTCCCAAATCTTTTGTTAGATTTGACCAAATTTACCAAATTTTGTGTCTGTTTTATGCACTCGTGTGTTAGGCTCCCGTAGCCAGTGGCACCGAGGCTGAGGCGGGGGTGACTTGTGTGTGACACAGAGGAGAAGGGATGCCACCTGCCAGGTCCTTCCCTTGTCTCGTGACCGGTGGGGAAGGACCGGCCTTTGGGCAGTTGGGGCTTGTGGGTACTTTGTGTGTGTTTCTCCAGGTGGGCTCTGCGGTTTGTAGAGGGGAGTTCAAGCTTCATCCCTGCCCTGCACCAGAGGCCTTGAACAGAGAGGTTCTTCCTCACGCCTCTGCTTCCCTGGCACGTCTGGGTAGACCTTGTCCCATGTCACCGTGCTCATTAGCATGCGGAAGCCCATTGTCTGCGGCGTTTCCCAGCAGCCTTTGCTCCCTGGCGCATCATAGTGGGCCTGGGCTGGCAGTTGCCCGCGCTCCTGGAGCGACTGCGGAGGTGGGAGGAGGCGAGAGAGGTGGCTCTCCGGTTCCCCGACCCAGGAGGAGCACTTCCACGCCTTCCACGTGTCCTGTGGCATCCCCAGTGCGGCGTTGGTGTCTCCGTGTGGCCTCGGAACAGCTGCCCCAAGCAAGTTGGGGTCCAGCTGCCCACCAGGGACTGGCAAGTGGCAGAGGAGAGAGGCTGCAGCCGCTGAGCTCGCAGCCCCAGAGGGTCCATCAACTGGTTCTCCCTGTGCCTTGGTGGAGCGTGAGCGGAAGGCCGGCGAGGATGGCCAGCCACCCCTCAGGTGGCTATGGAGGAGGAGGAGGCCTCTTGCTGGTCTATGCGTACGGGACAAGCCCTGCAGAGCAAAGGCAGGTGCCCCGGCACAGACGGATGCCCTGGTTCACGTAGACTCCCTGGGAGAGAGGGATCC
>VXBH01001043.1:8218-20749 GCA_013400035.1 Rynchops niger
GCGGCCCCATCCCGTCCCCGGCGCCCCCCCGGCTCATCCTGTCCCGTCTGTCCGTCCATCTGTCCGTCCCGGCTTCCTGTTTTGCTCGACGCGCCGTGAACGCCCTCGGGCTTGGCGGATCCTCCGGGATTGGGTCCCCCCCGACGCCGCTTTTGGGCCCCGGCCCAAGGGCTCCCCGGCACCGAGACCCCCCGTCGCCGGCATCCAGCCCCGCGCTCCCCCCAGACCCTGTCTCGGGGCTCTGCAGCCCCTTTGGCTCCCTCCGGCCCTGCTGCCCTCTCCTTCGCGCCAGCTGCCGTGGGCATCCCTCGCCTGCCCCCTTTGCCGAGGTCCCTCTTGGGGGGATCTTCCCCCGTCCTCTCAGCAGCCCGAGGCGGTGTGTTGGGGACACCGATGGCAGCCGCGAGCTGCGGGAAGGGTCCTGGTGACCCCCAGGCGGCTGCGGTCACCCAAGGGCTGGAGGAGCGGACGGCCAAGGCGTGTTCAGCCCCGTGCCGCCCCCTGCACTTTGCCCTCGGGTGCCGTGATGGCTCCTCGGGTGGGGGAAGACTTCGTCCCCTGTGTCAGAGGAGGGCTCATCTGCAGCCCAGCGTCTCGGCGAGAGCTGGTGACCCTGTGGTGACTGCGGACCCCTGTGCCGGCGCTGGGCTGGCGTGGGTGCTGCCAGGGCCACCCGACATCTGTCGTGGTGTCCTGGGCCCTCTGTGGGGACCCTGAGCTGCGGGGCTGTTGCCTTTGGGCTGGAGGACGGCGTGAGAAGCCCTCGTGAGCTCCAGCACGTGCAGGGCCCGTGTGGCCTGGATGGGTGCCTCCGCTGACCCCGGGCAGCCCCAGCTTCCAGGGCAGGAGGACCCTCAGGGCTTCCAGTAAGGAAAACAGCCATGGGAGGTACCTGCCTGGGTTGCCGTGGCCGGCTGGAGGCACATCTCCAGCCCCTGTGGTGCGGTCCTGCCACCCCCTCAAACGCTGTGCTGGGGATGGCGGGAACCTGCTCGGGCACAGAGGGGACAGTGCTGTCCCCTGGGAGGACGCTGCCTGCAGCGAGTTGCCCGGGAGCTGAGCCTGGCTGGGGGTGCGGGGCAGAGGGGGCACCCAGGGCGGCAGCCAGGGACCCACTCTGTGGTGTTATAGAAAACGTGAGTTGAAATTCAGCTCTAGCGCATGTAATTTCTGTAGCAGTGGTGTCCCCCGCAGCAGCAGCAGCCGCCTCCCTGTCCTTGTGGGGCTCCCCCCAACCTGTGGGGCAGGCAAGCCCCGGCTGGGCTGGTGCGAGCTGGGGCAGAGCTGTCCCAGAGGGGTTCCAGCCTCTCCCCAGGCCCGGGGAGAGGGTGGGGTGTGGGGTGGCATGGGGTGGGGGCACGTCCTGCTGGGCTCTCTGCAGCAACCCTTACGCTTTGGAGCAGCCAGTGTCCCAGTAGCGCTGGGGCATGTTGTGGTGGCCCCAGGGCAGGCAGGCAGCGCATGAGGAAGGAAAGCCCTGCCCTGTGGCGAGGGCTGTCTGTGGCCAGGCACCCAAGGAGGCAGCGGGACCAGGCCAGGACCACAGCCTTTGGCCACGCAGCTCTCCATGGCTGGATGCCAGGGTCCCCCCCTCTGCTGGCCTGAGCGCAGCCCGGGTCGCTGTGCTGGCCATCGCGTTGCTGTGCTCGCTCCTCCGAATGTGCCGTGGGGCCTGAGGGATGGAGAACAGCCGCTGGCAGCCGCCTCTCCTTGCTGCAGGGAGCGGTGTCCTTGCCTGCCTACTTGGGGACGCCCATGTCCACCATGCGGCTCCGTACTGTCCCCGTGTCTGGGTGGCTGCAGGGTTACTCCTTCCTGGTGTCCATCGGACACATCCCTTGGTTGCACTTGAACTTTTCTAAGCACTTCCATAGTGCTTAGACGTACGGTTTAGTGATGGCTTTTGTCAGTGGTAGGTTGATGGTTGGACTCGGTGATCTGAAAGGTCCCTTCCAACCTGCGCAATTCTATGACTCTGATTCCTGAGCCCTTAGCCGCTGGGCTGCAGGTCTGCACCGACACGTCCTCGGAGGAGCAGCACACAGAAACCTTTCAATGCTGCTACTGTACTTACCTGCATGAGTCCTGGGTGTTTGGTCTGTCCCCGCTTGCTAATGCGTAGCCCTTGGCTGCTGATGGCAGCCCCTCCTGGTCCTGGCCGTGCTGGGGGTCACGGCTGTGCCTCCTGGGGCTCCTTGTTGCCTGTTGGCCTCCATGGGCAGCCCTGACCCTCTACAGGCTGCTGGGAGTGAAGCCCCCAGGGGCTGCAGGGTGCCCCGGCCCCATAAGGGAAGCACTGGGGGGACTGTGTGCTCCGGGGCAGCGCTGGGGGGGTCCAGGTGGTGGGGGACACGCTGCTGGGATTGGTGCCTCTGGGCTAGGAGCAGTGCCTGTGAGGCAAACTGGCTCCTGCAGCAGTGCCCAGCCCGTCATAGAGCACATGAGGGTTCCTGGTGGGTCCCGGTGCTTCCCGGAGCACAGCTGAGCTCTGCTGACGGGAGGGGAGGGCTGGGGGTGCCCCATCTGCCCCTTGTGGGGCATCGCCTCTTCCCGGGCTGTGGCAGGGCTTCTCCCTGGAGTGGCTTGTGTGCCCCAAGCCAGGCAGACCCCAGGGCCCCTCCGTCCAGCAGGCGCTGGGATCTGACTGGCATTTCTCCCTGCAGGCCTACAACATCCACGTGAACGGGGTGCTGCACTGCCGAGTGCGCTACAGCCAGCTCCTGGGGCTGCACGAGCAGGTAGGGAGCCCCCCGTCCCCAGCGTGAGCTGCCACTGACATCCCCCCTCCTGCATCTCCCCCCCTCCTGGGGGGGCATTAAGAGCGTGGCCAGCAGGTGGAGGGAGGTCATCCTCCCCCTCTGCTCTGCCCTGGGGAGGCCACAGCTGGAGCACTGGGGCCAGTTCTGGGCTCCCCGGGGCCAGAAGGACAGGGAACTGCTGGAGAGGGGACAGCAAAGGGCTACCGAGATGATGAGGGGACTCGAACACCTCTCTTATGAAGAAAGAATGAGGGATTTGGGTCTCTCTAGTCTGGAAAAAAGACGGCTGAGGCAGGACCTTATCAACACTTATAAATACTGAAAGGGGGGTGTCAGGAGGATGGGGCCAGGCTCTTCTCAGTGGTGCCCGGGGACAGGACAAGGGGTAACGGGCACAAACTGGAACACGGGAAGTTCCATCTCACCATGAGGAGGAACTTCTTTGCTGTGAGGGTGGCAGAGCCCTGGCCCAGGCTGCCCAGAGAGGTGGGGGAGTCTCCGTCTCTGGAGACATCCCAACCCCGCCTGGACGCGTTCCTGTGCGACTGCTCTGGGTGACCCTGCTCTGGACGGGATGGTCTCCAGAGGTCCCCTCCAGCCCCTGCCAGTCTGGGATTCTGTGAAAGCACCGCATGCAGCTGTGGAGCTGGAACCTCCAGTGCTGCGGTGGCCATGGGCAAGCATGTGCCGCCCAGTGCTGCTGCGGGGCTGGACGGAGTCTCATTTTCTGTTCCTTGGCATTGGGTGCAGGCCTGCTCTCCTGCTCCGTGATGTCCCACCTGGGTTCTTGCAAACTGCTGGCCGCCCGTTTGGATAAGGAACAGTGGCGAGCTCTCCACTCCTCTTGCCAGGGCGCTGGAGATCAGCTGGGGTGGGGGGTCAGAGCAGCCCCCGTCTCCCTTGGAGGCTCCCACAGCATTCTGCTCTCTCCCCAGCTAAGGAAAGAGTATGGCGCTAACGTGGTCCCAGCCTTTCCCCCAAAGAAGATCTTCACGCTCACCCCAGCAGAGGTAGAGCAACGGCGGGAGCAGCTGGAGAAATACATGCAGGCTGGTAAGCTGGGGCTGCCCCGTGCTGTGGCTCGGGGCTGGCCGCCCCCACCTCGCCCCGGGGCACTGCCTGCATCCCCCTCCCCATGCTGATCCCTTTGCTCTGGCCCATTTTGATACTGCCATTCGTGCTCTGGTAGTAATTGGCCTTGCCCGCTGGACGTCAGCCATTGCAAAGCGGTGCTGCTCCTCAGCCCCTGCCCCTTCCCCTTCCCTGTGCTGTCCAGGGGTCTCGCCTGCGGGGAGCGCGCCCATGTGCACGCTTAGGATGGGCGCAAACTGGGGGCCTGCAGGGCGGATGGGTGTTGGCGTGGGTCCCTGCCCCTTCCCATGTAGCGCCCGGCTCCTCGCTCATCTTCCCTCCACCCCGCAGTTCGGCAGGACCCGACACTGGGAGGCAGCGAGACCTTCAACAGCTTCCTGCGCAAGGCCCAGCAGGTGAGGGGGGTGCAGGAGCCACGGGATGTGGTGGGCTGTGGGGGCGAGTACCGGGGCCCTCGGGCTGCGGGGTGGTGTGAGGGTGGCTGGCAGTGGGGGGACCGCGGTGCCAGTCCTGTTTCTCCCTCCAGGAAACACAGCAGATACCCACAGAGGAGGTGGTGCTGGAAGTGCTGCTCTCCAACGGCCAGAAGGTCAAGGTCACCATCCTCACCTCGGACCAGACGGAGGATGTCCTTGAGGTGCCAGAGCTCTTTGTGCTGGGCAGGACCAGGCCCTCCTGCCCAGTTCTGTGGTTCCCCATGCACGCAGGGGTTCCCTCACCCTGCCCCCCCTGCTGCATCCCTACCCCAGAGCAGCGTCATCTTGGGGGGGCCAAAGAGCAGTGGAGCCGGGAAGGGTGTTCTGACGTGTCCCTCTCTGCACCCGTACTGGTGTGGGGAGGCCCCCAGCTGTTCCATGGCGGCAGCGATTCCCCGGGCCCCACTTGTCCCCTTGCCCCCCCTGCCCTGTCCCCAGTGCAGCAGAGGCACTGCCTTCCTGCTGTCGGGAGTGCCCAGAACTGGATGTAGAAGGGCGAGGATGTAGGAGTGCTGCCTGCTGTGCGCAAAGTGACCTCCCGCTCTCGCTGCCAGGCTGTGGCCTCCAAGCTGGATCTGCCGGATGACCTGGTCGGCTACTTCAGCCTCTTCCTAGTGAGGGAGACCAAGGATGGAGCTTTCTCCTGTGAGTGGCGCGCGCTGGGGACAGTCCCATGGGGGCTGTGGTGGGACGTCTGTCCTGGGAGAGGGAAAGCGGTGCCTTGCCGGGAGTGAGAGCTGCATGCTTGGACCCCTGGGGTGGGGGGATCGGGTGTCTGCCCTGGGGTGCCCTGGCTGGCAGGGGTCCGCTGGGCTCCCGCTGCCCTGAGCCACTGCCGAGCTGCCGTTTCCCTGCAGTTGTGCGGAAGCTGCAGGAGTTTGAGCTGCCGTACGTGTCTGTCACCAGCCTGCACAACCCTGAGTTCAGGATCATCCTGCGCAAGAGGTGAGCAGCAGGGCCGGGGGGGCAGCAGCTGCCGGAGCGTTGGGGAGGTGTCCGGGGGTCTGCAGGGACCCCTTCCCTCCTGCCATCGCCGCCCACGGGTGCTTCGACCCCCAGGGACACACCTGGGCACCTTCACTTCCACGACAGTGGGGGCCGGGCTGCGCTGCTGGACTTGGCCCCTGTTTCTGCTTTCCCAGCCCTTCCCGCCTTGGGCAGCTGCTTGAGAGGGAGAGTGGGGCATGGCAGCTGATGGCTACCAAGGGGAGCTGGCCAGAGAGCCAGCCCAGCGCCTTGTCCCAGCGCAGGGGGGTGTTTTTCTCCCCATCGTGGTTAGGAGCTGGGGAACAGGTTGACCCTTGTGGTTCCCTTCTAGCTACTGGGACTCCTCCTATGACGACGACGTAATGGAGCATCGCGTGGGGCTGAACTTGCTGTATGCGCAGGTGAGGGTTGGAGCGGCCCAGCCGGGTGAGGAGGGTCACTGCACCCCTCAGCTACGGCTGGGGGCGCCCCGGGCCCAGCTGCTCACCTGCCTCTGCTTCTTGGTAGACGGTGTCAGACATCGAGCATGGATGGATCCTTGTCAACAAGGAACAGCACCGGCAGCTGAAGTCTCTGCAGGAAAAAGTCTCGAAGAAGGAGGTAGGGGAGGGCACAATGCTGTGACTGGGGCAGTCCCAGCAGGGGACTGACACCACTGCCACGCCGGCGCGTGGCGCTGAGCTCGGTGCCTGTTCCTGGCCCCGGAGGGTGGCCATTGGTGCTGAGCTCCCCTGGCTCTGCCCGCAGTTCATCCGCCTGGCGCAGACCCTGAAGTACTACGGCTATCTCAAGTTCGACCCCTGCGTCACTGACTTCCCGGAGAAGGGGTGCCATGTCATCGTCAGTGCTGGCAACAACGAGCTCAACTTCCAGGTGCGGCTGCCCAGCGAGCAGATCAAGGAAGGCAGCTTCAAGGTCACGCGCATGCGGTGCTGGCGAGTCACGTCCTCGGTGAGTGCCACTTGCCAGCAGGGTTCTGGCGAGCAGGGAGGGCTCTGTGGGGTCCGGTGGGACCCTCCTGTGCCGGGCTGTGCTGGCAGCTCCCCTGGGAGAGGTGCTGGCTGTTGCCTGCTTCCAGCCCAGCGGGCCCGGGGGGGCGCTTTGGGGCTGAGGGTGTCATTGGTGTGAGGATATTTGAGAGGGCCGCTGCTGTGAGGGTGACCCGATGGTGGTGGAAGGCCAGTGGGAGCTGGGCACAGGGGCCCAGGAAGCTGGCTGCTTTCCCACTGGAGGATCCCAGCCTCAGCGTGTGCCCTTGCAGGTGCCGATGAGCAACGGTCCCTCGGGGAGCAGCCCGGGGAAGTCCGAGGTGAAGCTGGAGTTGGCTTTCGAGTATCTAATGAGCAAAGACCGGCTGCAGTGGGTCACCATCACCAGTCCGCAGGTAGGGCTGGCGGTGGACAAGGATGGGAGCGAGGGGGCGGCTGTCAGGGACAGGGGCCGGTCTGGGCTCGGGGTGGTGTGTTGGGACGGCCGTGGGGTGCGTGACCCATCTCCCTTGCAGGCCATCATGCTGAGCATCTGCCTGCAGTCCATGGTGGACGAGCTGATGGTGAAAAAGTCTGGAGGCAGCATCCGCAAGGTGAGGGTTGGGGCTGGTTGTTGTCGCTGGGGTGGGATCCCATCCTGCCCCCGGGACTCCCCGGGGTCTAGGCTGGGCCCTGCTCGCTCTCCTCAGGACGGGGCCAGCTGGGGGATCCCCAGGGGACATCCTAATCTCTGGAGCTGCCTCTGGGGACCCTGCTGCTGAGCCCGGCTCCTCCCCTGCAGATGTTCCGCCGGCGGGTGAATGGGGCCCTGCGGCGCTCGGACAGCCAGCAAGCTGTGAAATCGCCCCCGCTGCTGGTGAGTGGGACCCTGCGGCCCTGGTGGGGAGACAAGCGTGGCCACGGACTTTGCTGTGTGTTGGGTACCAGAGCCCACCACCCCCAGAGGTGCCATTATCCCCTGGGCAGGGCTGGCAGCGGGGAGGGCCGGGACAAGCCCTGAGGACAGCAGAGCCGTGGCGCCCCACTCCCGTAGTCCTGGGAAGAGAAAGGGGCCTTGGACCCCCTCCCGGGACCGGACTTCCTGGGGCAGGGAAGGGATGGTGGCCCAGCCTCGCCCCAGGAGGGCAAGTGGTGGCCGAGGGTAGGGAGGTGGCGGGGGGTGGCATGTCCCGCAGCGCTGCCTGACCATGCTGTCCCTGCAGGACTCGCCCGACGCCTCCCGGGAGCCGATGGCCAAACTCTCGGTGAGTCGTGTGTGGGCACAATGTCACCGTCACCTGCGGGGGGGAGCGGGGATCCTCCCTAACGTCTCCCCTCTCCACAGAGCAAGCTCACCTCTGTCAGCCTGCGAGGGATCAGCCACTCCAGCTCTGCTAACGATGTGGGCGCTAACGACTTCCATGGCAATTACGCCTTTGAGGGCATTGGCGATGAAGATCTGTAGTGGCCCCCCCTTCCTAGGACAGCACCCGCCCGAGGGCCTTCGCTGAGGAATGTACGACCTGCAGACAGGTTGCAATCGACGTGCCTCTCACCTGCTACATCCACCTTCCCCCGCTCCCCCGTTGCCTTCGGGGTGGGGGCAGCTGAACTCCTCCTGCTGCTGGCTCCAGCTGGGAGAGGGCTCAGCCCGACCTGAGCGGTGTGCCCAGGCCGAGCCCCGGAGCAGTGTCGCGGAGCCTGGCCCAGCACGGGGGGCAGAGCTGCCCCCTCCCCGGCCAGGAGGGACGGGGTCCGGGCGCCCAGGAGGGTGGCTGCCCCGGGGACTGGGGCACCCAGCGGCCCTCGTGAGGCTCCATAATGCCAAATTAGCGTTTAGGCTCCTGCTCCGAGACAGGCTGCAGTAAACTGTCTCTGGGGGGCTCTGTGCTGAGCCCCCTCTCTAACCCGCTCATAGACTCCAGCGTAATCTAGGCTTGTAACCACGTATCTCCTGCTGCTCAGACCGACCGGAGCATTAATGGACAGTAACTGATGTTTACATACTGCAATGATGATTAAAATGGATCCTGATTGGTACCGGGCTGCCTGTTGGGGGGGTGGTGGCTGTCCCTCCCCTCCCCGCACACCTTGCCAGCCCCACACTGCCCTCGCCTGAAGCAGAACAAGGCCCCCAGGGAGAATAGCGGATAACAAAACTGACTGTTTAATGCTTTTATACACAATATAAATTACACTGACTGGCGTGGCAACAGCCATGGGACCAGTCCCGTTCCCCCCTCCCCCCTTTTCCCCAAACTCCGGCAGAGGAAGGCTCTGGCGGGCAGGAACAGGCAGGGACCACTCCCGTGGGCGCCCGGGGACACGGGCACTGCTGCTGGGGCAGAGACCTGAGCCTGGAGCCCGAGCTGCCGGTTGTGGCTTCACCCTGCCCAGGCCGGACAGGGCTGCTGGAGACGCCGGCGGACCCTGTCTAAGGCAGCCGTGGGCCCCCCCCCCCGTGCAGTCTGATGCCCGTCCCTCCCCCAGGGAGGGCAGGGGCTGCAGCTGGGGTGCCCCAGGGCTGGGCACCCCTGCAGCCGGGCTAAGTGCTGTCTCAGGGCAGGGCCGTGCCCACGGCTGGAGGGGCCAGGAGGGCTTTGGCAGTACGAGGGTTTACCCAGCTCTCAGCTGTGTGGCCGTGGATCTTCTGGTGGCGCTTGTAGTTGTCCCAGTGGCCAGTGGTGTAGGGGCAGTCCCGGCACTGGAAGGGCTTCTCGCCCGTGTGCCGCAGCATGTGCCTCTTCAGGTTCATGCTCTGGTTGCAGCTGTAGCTGCAGAGGCTGCACTGGAAGGGCTTGTCGCCCGAGTGGATGCGCCCGTGACGCTTGAGGTTGGCCAGGTTGCCGCAGGCGTAGTCGCAGAGCTGGCACTTGTAGGGCTTCTCGCCCGTGTGCACTCGCTGGTGCCGCTTCAGGTTGTCGAGGTGGGCGGAGGCGTAGGGGCAGAGCGGGCAGACAAACGGCTTCTCCCCGCTGTGTGTCTTCATGTGCCGCGCCAAGTGGTTGGGGTAGTGGGTGACGAAGGGGCAGAGGCTGCAGGCAAAGCCTTTGTCCCCCGTGCCCTTGCGGGGGCTGGCGCCCGGCTCGGTGCCCAGCACCGCCAGGCTGCAGCGCCCGCAGACCTGCTCGGCCAGGCCCTCATCCTGCGCGAAGCCGTCGTCCAGCACCAGCCCGCACATGCGGCACGTGAAGGGGAAGAGCAGCTCGGGCAGCGCAGCCGCCTCCTCACCCCGCAGCCGAGCACAGCCGGGCAGGAAGGGGCCGCTGCCGCTGCCCACGTGCAGGCTCAGCTCTGGCAGCAGCGGCTCTGAGGGACAGAAACAAGCAGGGCTGTGAGTGTGGGAGCACAGCGCTGGGAGGGCTCAGCTCCCTCCAGAGCCCCAGGGGCAGTGGTGCCCCAGCTGAGGCCGGTGGCACGTGGCGCCAGGCAGGACGTGCGCCTTGCCCCTTCCCCCTGGGGGCTCCCCCCCAGCATCTCTCCCCTGCACCCCCCATTTTACCTGGGTCCTTGTCCCGCCGGTGCGGCCCCTCGCCTTTGGGCAGGCGGTGGCTGAGCATGTGCCGCTTCAGGTTGCGGCTCTGGTTGCAGCGATAGTCGCAGGCAGCGCACTGGAAGGGCTTGTCCTGGCTGTGGACTCGTTCGTGGCGTTTGAGGTTGCCCAGGCTGCTGCAGGCGAAGCTGCAGCACGTGCAGTGGTAGGGCTTCTCCCCGGTGTGCGTGCGCAGGTGTCGGGTCAGGTTGACCAGCTGGGCAGAGGCGTAGGCACACTGCGGGCAGGCGAAGGGCTTCTCCCCGTTGTGTGTCTTCATGTGGCGCTTGAGGTGGCTGGAGTAGTGGGAGGCGAAGGGGCAGAGCTGGCAGGAGTACACGATGCGCTGGCTGCGGCCCCCCTCGGCACCGGAACACTGCAGGCAGCTCTGCCCCAGGCTGTCAGCCAGCTGCAGCCCGCACTGGCGGCAGGGCAGCGCTGCGGGGCCGGGCTCACTGCCCTCCTCCGGGTCACTCTCCACGCTCAGCTGCTGGTACCCAGAGGAGCAGTCGTCGTCGCTCAGCGCATACGCTGGGATGGTGATCTTCCCCACCAGGGTGTCTGCTGAGAAGACCGTGGGGATGGGACGGTGTCAGGCCCCTGGCTGGCCCAGGCACAGCCCCTCCACTTGTGCCACCGGTCCCAGAAGGGCCCATCCCAAGGAGGGGACCGGGGCCAGGCAGCTGCACCCAGCCTGGCAGCACCCAGCAACCACGCTGCTCACAGCAGGGCGAGGAGCCTCATGACCACAACCTGCCCTGACGCCCTGTCCTGGGCGCCTCGGGAAACCCTGTCACCTCTGCCCTGCGCCCGGGCGGTCAGCTCACCGCCAGACCCCCAGCACCAGGAAGGGCGGGTGGGGGGGGGGCACAGGGGTGCAGCAGGCAGCCACCACACACCCGTGCGGCTGGTGGCAGGAATGTGTTGAGCACAGCCTGACTCAGGCAGGGGGGCTGGGTGCCCATGACACTTGCTCCAGCCCCCCCTCGGCTGTGCTGCTGCCCCAGGGACAGCAGCTGGTCCTGCTCCCATAGCCGAGACCATGGGGCTCCAACACCAGACCCCTTCCACCACGTGGCAAAAAGACCTTCCCCATCCCCACGCTGTGCCGCTGCCCCACGGCGGTGGGGGGAAGCCTGTGTCAGGCTCTCAGAGGGCACTTATGCTTCCTGGCTGGGCACAGACCCGTCCTCCTGCGGCCCCTGGGGTAGCGCCTGTGCCCCAGGAAGGGATGACAGAGCAGAGCCCACTGCCCTGCAGCCGCCTCAGGCTGGCCTGCTGGTCCCATGCCCCAGATGTGCCCCCAGGCTGGTGCTAGGGGCTGGAAGGGCAGTGACATGCAGCCAAAGCTGTGCCTGACCTGGAGCCCTGGAGCCCCTGCAACCCAACAGCTGCCCCCTGCCCTGGGAAATAACCTGGGCCGTCCCCTTCACCGCTGCCCACTCGGCTGCATCCACCTCCTGGAGCACCAGGCAGGCGCAGGGGTGAGGCTGCTCCCACGCTGCGGGACCGGGTGGTCCCCCCAGGCTCCGGTCCCTTTTCACAAGCACCTCCTGAAGTGCGGATGCCAGAACAGAGCATCCTGCGAGGGCCTGGCTATTGCTGGGGGAGCCCTCGATCCCACCCCAAGCCCCGCACTGAGGGACTCCCCTGCCTCCTTGCCTCAGGGTCTCAGCTCAGGCCCAGCATCCCTGCAGCACTGTTCCCTGAGCGCGGCTGTGTGGGACAGCGTGGCCCATGGGGTGAGGACGAATGTGGGGCCTGTGATGGCTCTCCTGACATCCTTAGTAGTCCCTGAGGTGCCTGGTCCTACTGCCCAGCTAGGGCTGGTGGCTGAGAGTGGGAAAGAAGGTATTTCCAATGGCAGAAGGTTTGCTGCAGAGCGCGGCTTTCAGCCCTCGCAGCATCCGGCCCCCAGAGCCACCAAGCGAGCTTTGTCCCCGGCACAGGCTGTGGGGAAGCACGGTCCTGGGAGCAGAACCCCATCTGCCAGGCAGCTGGGACTGTGCCTCAGCGCGGGAACTGCCGGCACAACACAACCCGGCGTGGCTGCAGAGCACAGGGACCAAAGCACAGCCCTCAGGGACAGCGAGGGGACAGAGCCACAGGGCTTGGGCAGTCCATGCCCACTTCCTCTTGCCACTGAGTGTGTCCCCACATTATTCAATGCTCACCATTGAGGGCAGCGAGTGATGCTCTCACCGGTCCTGGTGAGGCACCTTAATGGAGCCGGAGCAGCGTTTGCTCCTCTGGCTGTCCCGGAGCCTGGTGTGACGCCAGCTGGGCAGGCACCGGCCAGCCACACGAAGGGCCGGGATGGCTGTGGGGTGGGCGAATGGCAGGGAGCAAAGACTGGCAGAGAGACAGCCCCGGCCCAGCTCCCCCCACCCTCACAACGCTGAGGAGTGGCTGTGGGACGGGGCCCCGGCCCCCGGCAGGGCAGAAAGCCATGCCCCAGGACCTGGGGGCTCCTGGGCAGAGCGGTGCAGATGGGGATGAGCCAGGTGGCGGCTGCGGTGGGGCGGGCTGCCAGCACCGGTGTCCCCCAGCCCCACACCAACCATGAGGGTGCGGTGGGCCGGAGGCGCCCTAACGGGAGGGTGAGTGCCGGTGATCGGTGCCGGGCAGGCAGTGACCACCGGAGCGGGGCCCTGCCCGAGGCCGGGGCCTCACCCCGCGGGGGGCGATCCCGGGCGAGAAAACGCGCCCGGGGACAG
>VXBH01001043.1:21254-39968 GCA_013400035.1 Rynchops niger
TAGCACCGGGGGGGTTAACGGTATCTGTGCCCCCCAGGGTGGCTGCGGTGACCCCCCTCCGCTGCCTCGGCGGGCACGGCCCAGCCCCGGAGGGCCGCGAGAAGCCTCGCCGGGCCCCCGAGCTGAGGGCAGAGCTCGGTGAGTGGCGTGCCGGTACCAGCGGCGGTGCCCGCAGCCCCGCTGGCCGCTCTGGCCGTCCCTGGGGGGAAGGAGAGGGCTGGAGGAGCCCGGTGTCCGGGACTGGCAGCGGCAGGGTTGAACCGGCTTCTCTGTGCGCGGCTCGTGGAGCTCCGGCGGTTCCGGGTCCCGTGGAGCGGGGCTGGTTGCCCAGAGCCCGCGTTGCCCTGGGCCGAAAGGGCAGGGTGGGCAGAGGCTGGAGAGCACTTGGGTGGCCGCGAGCCGCAGTGCTGGGGGTCTTTCACCGTCCCGGTGCTTCCAGCGCTGAGATCCTGGAGGAGGGACCTGGGGCTTCTGGGTGCGCAAAGAGGGGTTCGCTGTCCTTCCCGTGGTCTCATCTCCGGGGGCAGCTGAATCCATCCTTTGGAGACGTCCGCTGGGGTCCTGCTCCCCAGTACTGGGAGTGGAACGAGTCCAGTCACGGATCAGGTTGCCCAGAGAGGTTGTGTGGTCTCTCTCCTTGGAGGTTTTCAAGACCCAGCTGGCACAAAGCCCTTACCCACAGCGCTGACCCTGATTTGGGCAGGAAGATGGACTGGAGACCTCCTGAGGTCCCTTTCCACCTGAACTGTTCTGTTCGTGGTGACCCCTGTGGGCAGTGGCTGCAGAGGAGAGCAAGCCCAGCTCCCCAGCGCCAGGCGTGGGAGGAGAGGCAGCTGCAGGACAAGCCCAGGAGTTGGGGCGCTGTGGCCGCGCTGTGGCTCCTCGGTGGCCAGTACCTCTGCCAGTCCTGTCCCCAGGGTCACGGCTCTCGCAAGGGCTGCAGAGCTGAGCAGAGCTCTCCCACGAGTGTGTGTGGGTGATGGGTCCCCACGCGATGGAGCTCCCGATTTCACCTGGCACATCCCTGTGGTCCATAACCCCTCTTCCCAGCACATCTCCCCCACTTTGTGCGGCTCGGCTCCTGGGCACTCAGACGTGCTCTGACCTTGCCAGGCGAGGAGCCTGCTGGGCCCCGGGATGCTGCGGTGGCTCCTCGTGCAGCCCAGTCGCACCTCTGCTCCCCGGGGAGCTCAGCCGTCACATTTCCCACCGCTTCGGTTTGTTAGCTGCAGCTTCTGTCTCCAGCGTCCCAGCTGGGGACACCCAGGGCTTTGCATCCTGCTCGTTGTGGACAAGGCCCCCTGGCTACCCGGCCTGGGGGCTTGTTCCACCCATCTCCAGGGACGGCCGTGTGCAGACGGCTGTGCTGGGGGCAGCAGCCCCTGCTCTGGCTCAGACGTACCTTGTGCTCGTCTTCTCCGATGCTGAGGTCCCTGCTCTGGTCCCCATCTACAGGACTCGTTCTGCCTTCTCTGTTAATAGAGCTGTTTTCACGTCCCAGTGACTCCGGGTGCATGAGCTGCTGCTCTTGAGCCTCCTCACAGGTAGTTTTTGTTTATTTGCAGGTCCCAGAAGGAGCCGAATGTGTTGGACTTTGTGGCAGTCCCAGGGGAGCCATGGCCATGCCGTGTCCTCAGCAATGATTCCCCGCTGACAGGTACTTCGGGGGCACTTAGATCCCTGCCGGTGCTTCTTCGCTTGTGTTGTGCAGTTTAGCCGAGGTGCTGCCGTCCCGGTGCAGGAGCCACAGGACACTGGGTGTTTCCTCGTGGGCTGGCCCTGCCGGTCGGGCAGCTGGTGGCCGTGGTGTCAGCGCAGCCGTTGCTGCTGCTCTGGCGCTGGCTCCTGCTGTTCTGCCAGGCAGAGTCCCCAGTGACGGCAGCCGTCACCCCCAGCAGCAGTCCTGCTGCCCTCCCCTGCATTTGAGTACGTTCCTTCCTCTCTCTAACAACTATTTAAATCCAGTCTCAGCCCAGTTTCCATGAGCTCTTCAGTTACCAGCTCACTGGGAAGTGCTTTATCACGGTGCAGCACCGTGCTCGTTCCCAGCCGAGCAGATGTGATCGGACTCCTCGATCTTACCTGAGCCCTCGCTAATACCTGCCGCTTCCCCTGCCAGTGCTTCTGCTGCTCTGGCTGTGCTCAGAGGGAAAACCCAGCAGAGGCTGTTGGAGGTGGAGGGATGCAGCGGTGCTGGGGAGGTGTGAAGTGTAGGATGCACCTTTCTGGACTATAGATAAGGAAAGAGCAAGGAGAGCAGTGGAGGGGCTGGCTCTGCTGTCAGGAGGAGTTATGGTGTGGCCCCAGACTACTGTGACTTCTAAGTAAGGGAAAACTGGCAGATTTACCTCCTCTCTCTTGTAATCACCTGTCTTCTGGTCACTTAATTAACTGGCTTTTGGGTCCGTTAGCACGGTCGTCTCTTCTACACATGCAGCAGCAGCGTGGGTGGTGCAGGTTTTAGTGCACTACGTGGGATGTGGGGAAGCACCGCTCAAAAGTGACCGCTCCCCACGGGGCTTTGGGTCCTGCTGCCTGGGTTGCAGCACCTGGAGGAGCTCTGTGCTCCCAGGACAGGTCAGGATCCAGCCTTTGCGGAGGAAGCACCGTCTCTGGCAGCGAGACATTCTGTGCTTTCCTGCAAGCCAGCCCTGAGGAGGAGTAGGTGGCAGTTTTGATTTGCCCTGAGTTTTCTTCTGGGCTGCCTCCGTTGCTAGGAGCTTCTCTGTGAAGGCTGGGTTTTGGAGCTTGTGTCCGCAGCAGTGAGCGCTGGCGTCCAGCTGGGCCCAGCGTGTGGCTCTTGGGAACTCGAACTCCAGCAGAAAGTCTGAGCTTCAGCCGTGTCTGTCCTTGGAGAGGAGAGCCATGGAGGCTGAGAGTGTGGTTATTGTACTGCCATGGGTACAAACGGGTTGTCACAGTGTTTGCCACTTGCAAAGACTTCCCAGCCTCGGGAAATCTGGGAGGTCCTGTGTCTCTGGGCTTGGATGCTGAACCGAGGGAGATGGGATGGGGCAGAAGAGAGCTGGCTCAGGAGCCCGTGGTGGCTCTTGTGTTGCCCAAGCTCGGTGTGGAAGGGGATGGCGGACGCAGGAGCAGAGGCAGGCAAATGCCCCAACCTGGGCTGTGGTCCACCAGAGGAGGAGGATCTGGAGCAGCCCCAGCCAGGGCAGGGGACCAGGGTCTCCATCCGCAAGGCTCATGCCAGAGCCAGGGCACTGCTGGTGGGGTCAGCCCCGTGCCCTGGACCCACAGCGACGTCTGTCTGGGAGCAGGCTGGCTGTGAGGAGGACTGCGGACTTGTCCCGGAGCTGCTGGGGTGTTTTTGGTGGTGTGGCTGTGTGGACGGCCCGGGGGGCTGGGTGGGCAGCAGGGCCCATCAGCAGGGCAGTAGGGGGGTTTCCTGGGTACCGGGGGGCTGTTCCCAAGTCTGGAGCCCTGAGCTCACTCTCATGTGTGATTCCTTCACAGGCTGAGCGGTAACAACGTTGTCTGGAGATGGTTCGGCTGTTGCCTGCGGGGAGGATGCCAGCTCTGAGGCCCAGGTAGGAGCCTGGCCATGGGGTTGGCACCTCCCTGCTGCCCTCCATAGCCCGACAGCAGCTGACGGGCCACCATGGAGCAACCCACATGGGTGCCTGGGCCCCTCCGCCTCCTGGGCTTCTTTGGGCAGAAGCCACAGGCCATCAGGGGGGAGAAGTCGCCAGAACTGGAGCCGGAGGAACCCGAGGAGATACGCGTCGTGCTGCCCCTGGGCGAGGGCGGGGAGCTGGTGGAATGTCCCCTGTGTCTGCTGCCCCAGCCCCCCGAGGCCTTCCCCACCCTGGCCTCCTGTGCCCACCGCTCGTGCCGGGCCTGCCTGGAGCAGTACCTGCGCATCGCCGTCGGCGAGAGCCGCGTGCCGGTGGCCTGTCCACATTGCCCTGCTGCCCTCCAGCCCACCGATGTCCACCGCCTCCTGGCCGAGCCCGCCCTCCGCGACAAATACGAGGAATTCCTCCTGCGGCGGCTGCTGGTGGCCGACCCCGGCACCCGATGGTGTCCCGCACCCGACTGCAGGTGACCCGCTGGCCCCTTGTGTGGAGCCGGGAGCGGGGGGATGGTGTGGGTGTCCCCTCCCTGCAGCGGTGGAGGCAATGGCCTTCCCCACCAGGAGCTGGTGTGCATTAGACTGTGCCTCTGTCCTGTGAGCCTTTTCCAGGCTCAGTCCCCCTGTGACTTGGTCCCGTATGGGGTTGTGCCCGCCCAGAGACACGTCCCGATCCCTCTCCCCACTGCAGACCCTGGGCAGCTGCGTGTCTCTGCCAGGGTTGGTGCTCCTGGCCGTGCCCGCCAGTCCGTGACGCCGCGGGGGAACGGTGTGGGTGCTGGATGGGGCAGGCTGTGCTGCAGTCTGAGCTGGTGACGTCTCTCCAGGCTCTCCTGAGCTTGGGCTGCAGCTGTGGCTCGGTGTGGAGCCGGGACCTGCCACCGCACGGCCTGGCTGTGCCAGCGAGGGGAATGGCTGCGTGGGAACGCCGGGAGGGCCGTGGGCACCGCTGCCCCCCCCAGCACTGACCACCTTCCCCCACAGCTACGCTGTCATCGCCTACGGCTGTGCCGAGTGTCCCCGCCTCACCTGTGGACGCGAGGGCTGTGGCACTGAGTTCTGCTACCACTGCCGGCAGCCCTGGCACCCCAACGGCCCCTGCGCGCCAGCGCCGCCGGCCCCCGGCCTGGCCAACCCCGCAGCACAGCTAGTCCTTCCGGAGGACTCGGCCCATGGTGAGACCCTGGCCCAGGGTGGGAGCAGGCAGGGCAGGGGTTTGGCACAGTCGTGTGCCTTTGCACCTTCCTGCCTGTGGGGATGCTGGAGCCACAGTGGTCCCCGCTGGTTGCCTCTGCGTGGAGGCATGTGCCAGTCGAGCTGGGGGCGTGAAGCGGGACCTTGCTGTGCCTGGCTCAGCCCGGCACCTATGGGACAGGCTGCGATTCTGGGACAGGGTGTGGAAGCTGGACCTGCACCGTCCTGTCCTGCTCCCCCCGTCCTATCTCATCTCCTTCCCCCCGCCAGCTGAGGCCGAGGACATCAAAGTCTGTCCCCGCTGCAGTGCCTTCATCATGAAGATCAATGACGGGAGCTGCAACCGCATGAACTGCACAGTTTGTGGCTGCCTCTTCTGCTGGCTCTGCCTGCAGGAGATCTCCGACGTGCATTTCCTGAGGTCCGTGTGGTGCCGCTGGGAGCCGTGGGCTGTGCTGGGGAGCTGGGGGGCTGCGGGGTGGGTGGAAGAGCTGCCTCTGGGCTGGGCTGCGGGTGCTGTGGTGCCGGGCCGGGGCTGGGGACGCTGCCAGGAGCTGTGGGGCTGGGATGTGGGGCAGCACAGCGAGGTTTGGGACCGGCTGGGCTGCGGGACGGGTCGGTGGGGAGCGGAGTGGTCTGTGCTGCTGGGTCTGTCAGGGCTGGGGGCTGGGTCCGGCTGTCAGCACCCCTCAGGGGGGGTCCCTGGTGGCAGCCAGAGCTCAGGATTGGGATGGGGGAGTCTGGCTTTCCGCTTCCCTGGTAGGCGCAGGGGTCTCCCCCGGTGCGAGGGCGGGCTGTGCTGGTCCCCTGCGCAGGAACCGTTGTCCCAGCCCTGCTCTGTCCCCGCAGCCCCTCTGGCTGCACCTTCTGGGGGAAGAGGCCGTGGTCACGGACACGGAAGATCCTGTGGCAGCTGGGCATGGTGCTGGGGGCGCCCATGGTGATCTCCCTCGTCGCGGGCATCGCTGTCCCTGTCATTACCATTGGGATCCCCATCTACATGGGTAGGAAGGTACTGGAGTCCCCCATGGTCCCGCTCCCCGCTGAGCCTGGCCGACACGCGGGGCTCACCACTGTCCCCAGCATGTCCCTGTGCCACCCTGACTCCCCACGGCCCCTCCTTGCGGGGACCCTCTCTGCTGCCCACCCCAGCACCCTCCAGTGAGGGTCCTCTCAGCCCGGAGAGGCGGCGGTTGGGGTGGGCGAGAGGAGGAAGGGGTCTGTGGGTCCAGGGACACCTGAGCTGCGGTGGTGGCACTGTCGTGGCCGCCTGTCCCTGAGGAGATGGAGGGGGTGTCCAGGCAGCTGTAGCTGCGGCTAGAGCTTTGCCAGGGCTGGGAAGAGACCCCATCGCTGGGGAATGTGCATGGAGATCCCTGCAGGGCCCTTCACCTGTCCTGCTTCTCCTCGAGGTGCTGGGCCAGAGCCGGAGGAGCAGCCTGTCGGGGTGCCAGCAGTGCTTCTCTGTCACCAGCAGTGTCCTCCTCTCTCTCTTTGTGTCCCCCATCATCACAGCTGTCACCGTGGGTGAGTGCGTGGGGCCAGGGCTGAGGGTGCTGCTCATGTGCTGGAGAGAGTGGGGGGCTGCTGCAGCGGAATGTCTCCGGGGGGAATGTCTGAGACCTGGGGCACCGGGGCTTTGCCCAAGGGATCGGGCCAGCCGGGTCTGCTGGTGGGGACGGGGAAATAGCTGCCCGTCCGCCCGCAGGAGTTGGCGTGCCCCTGATGCTCACCTACGTCTACGGAGTGGTGGTGCTGTCGCTGTGTCGGAGCCGCTGGGGGTGCGGGGGCAGCCGCAGCCCACCTGGGGATCTCGGCGTGGTGGAGCTGGAGAACCTGACCAAGCGTGAGTCCTGCCGTCTGTCCACCATCCCGTACCCTCCATCGGGCCGCAGGGGCTCTGGTCCTGCCTGGTGTCTCAGTGGCTGTGACATCTCCAGAGCCAGGGGCTCCCCGTGGACACACGTCGGTTCTGCCCCGGGTGGTACCACACACACCTCTCCCTGCGAGGGGGCTGCATCCTGGTGTCCTGGGGGAGGCGGGTGCTGCCCAGAGCAATCTGGGACCTGCCGAGAGCCCAGTGGGCCGTTCTGCTCCCCACTCTGACAGGGAGCGGTCCTTGCAGACAGGGTGCTCAGCGCCATCTCTCCCTCTGCCAGTGAATGAGCTGTGGTCGGTGCTGCCCAGCCCCAGGGGGGGCGAGGATGGGGTCCCGGACACAACCACCTCCTTCCCCAGCAGCAGCCATAGCCCACGGCACGGGGCCGCCTGGAAGGAGCAGGACAGCCAGTCAGCCAGCACGGTGGCCCTCGCGGGGAGCATGCTGAGCGAGGGCCAGGACACCTCCTACAGGTGAGCTGGGGCTGCTGGGCTGGGGAGGGGGGGCCTGGCATGTCCCTGTCCTAGCAGCCTTCCCCGTGCCCACTGTACTGCGCAGGGATGTGGCGATGTCCCTTTTTGGGGTCCTGCCCTCAGGCCCTGTGTTTGATTGCAGGGAAGGCGTCAGCATCGAGGTGGAGGTGTCGATCGAAGCAGCGCCACGTCCTGGCCGGGAGCAGAGCCTGTGCAGCGTGCTGTCGGGGCAGAGTCTCTCCGGGGACTCCCTGGGAGGCAGCAGTGACCGTTGCAGCGTCGTGGGCATCCCTGCAGAGTGAGGGGACCATGCAGCACTGAGCGGGGGGACCCTCGATCCACAGAGCCCCCACCTGGGCTGCCACGGACACAAAGTCCCTGTGCCCCCCTGTGGCGGAGGGGGGCACCCCCAGACCTGCAAACTGGGTCCTGGCCATCCCCAGGCTGGGGGACACAGACCCCGCTGAGCTCCATCCACCCCTTCCCTGAAAGCAGCCTTGAGCATTGGCACCACTGGGAAATAAAACTCTTCTCCGAGGGTCTGTCAGTCTCCTGCGGCACACGGCACAGCGTGGTGGCAGCTGGGGGGAGGTGGGGGGAACGTTGCTGGTAGCCTCATCCAGCACCAGGACACTCAGCCACTTGGGCAGGGGCCGAGACCTGGCGCAGTGTGTGGCCCCGTGGGTCCCGCGTGCTCCTGGCCATTTCCTGGGGGCAGCGCGTGGCTTCTGGCAGACAGGCCTGTGGGGGGGGGGGAGAGCTGTGNCACTGCGTGGGGCAGAGCTGGGGGGGGCACACGCTGTGCTGGCCTGTGTCTGCGTGTTGGCATCCCTGCCTGCTCGGGCAGCGTGCGAAGGGGCCCGGGGTGGTTCCCGGGCCAGCTGTGGGTGCCGCAGGGTGGACACCCGCCTGGATCTTTGTGATGGGCACCCGCGCCAAAGCGGGAAAGAAAACTGCCGGCGGGGAGGGTCTCGGGGCTTCTCCCAGCTGGAGCGGGCAGAGCGGTGAGGCTGCCGGCAGCACCCCGGCCCCAAGGCTGCTGCCCTCCCTGGTGGCAGTGGGATTACTGGCCCCCACGCAGCCCTGCGCTCCTGCCCAGTGTCGCCCCTGGCTGGGGGGCCAGGTTAGCCCCCAGCCACCGCCATAGCTGCAGTGCTCCGGGCCCTGCATCGTCTTCCCTCCACACCCCACAGGATGCTGGCACAAGCTGCAGGGCGTCCATTTCTACGTGTGGATGAGGACAAGGTGGCGGTGGCCAACCTGGTGCTTCCATGCACAGGGTCATTGTGGCCTCCCACCCTGCCTGCAGGCAACCAGGCTGCCCCCGAGGAATGCCCGGGACAGGCTGCGGCACTGGGGTGGGGGCAACTCCTGCCCCCAAGCTTCGGGTGCCGTGGAGGTTGTGGGTCCTGATCCCCACCAGGGATCCATCTGGCAGCCAGGCCAGCGTGGAGGGATCATGTGGAATGCCATCGGCTGTGGGTGGGCACCCTGGGCCAGGTGGGATCCTGCCTACGACCGGTCTGACGCCACTGCAGCATCCTTGGGAGAAGCAGCGGCTTCCGAACATGTCCCCAGCCGTGCATGGTGGCATGATGCTCCTCGCTGTTGTGATTCACTGGCCCCAGCACATGGTGGGACCTGTCTCCCACCCAGAAGCCACCAGGTCACCTTCCTGGTCCCAAAGCTGATACCCCCGTCCCATCCAGCGCTGCTCTTAGAGACCCCTCATCCCCCCGCTCCCAGACCCCATCACCTGCTGCCCAGCTGGTGCGGCTGCTCTTTGCCAGTGCTCACGCATGTGCGGCCATTGCTGGCACTGCAGGTGCTCCCCCGGCCCCACACTCACATGGAGGAAAGTAGCTGAAGGTGGAGATCAATAAGGTGTCAGGAGAGACTGTGGTGACCAGGCACAGGGCATGGCAAGACTGGCGTAGTCCCTGCCTAGGTGCAAATAGCCCCTTTCGTTCCCTTAGCCCTCTATTTTCCACGTCTCTTAAATCCCTCCCTTTTCCCACCTTTGGTTCCTCCCCTAAACATCCCATAATAATTCCTGTGCTGTCCCCAAAGGCTCTTTCCCCGCATCCCGCCCCCACGCAGCCACCCTTCTGTGCTCAAAAGGTGATCGAAAGGTGATCCGGAGAGCTTCCGAGGAGGCGGGTGGTGGGTTTCACACCTGGACTGTGGGTTTCACACCTGGACTGTGGGTTTCACACCTGGACTGTGGGGATGAGGGTTGTCCTGGGAGGAGCCGGGGGGAGGTCTGTGATTTGACACCCCCCACCCCCCCCGGCTCTGGCTCTTGTACCTCTCTGTCTTTTTGGGCATTGTCTTTAAGGGGCTGGCGCTTCTCTTCTGATGGGCCTGGGAGCAGCTGGGTCAGGTAATAAATTACTGCTCCTGATGTTGTTCCTTCGAGCCTCCTTTGTGTCTCCAGCTGAACGTCTCACCTCACTGATGGCCTGGGCTTCCTGGTGCCTTCAGAAACCAGCTCTCAGAGGTGTCTCCAGGATCTGTCCCAGGCCCTGGCTCCCTTCCCTGCTCACCAGCAAATCCAGCCTGACCTTCACTGGCGAGCGTGCACCGAGGTACGCGTCCCTCCCCAGCCCACGCTCCCCTTTGCTGGCACCCGCTCCCCGCCCCTGCACAACTCCCGCTGCGCGCGACAGAGCCCCCACACCCAGGAAAACAGCTAGAAGCAAAGATCACTTTGTGGTGATCCATTATTATTTCTGTTTACAGGCAGCTGGCCCCTTTACGCCCATTTCCCACGCCCGATCCTCCCCCCGCAGTCCCTCCTGTCCCCACACACCCCAGGGTCTCTCCTGCCCCACGTTTTCTCCCCCCGGCACCCACAGCAAGTCCAAACCCTGGAGGTGTCTCCCACTGGCCCCCCGGACCTCGGCAGCCCTGGGTCTGACCATCGTCCTGGTGGCCAGGACCACTCCCCGGCTCCTCTTCACGGCCAGGAGCTGCGTGGGCGGCCTTAGCAAACCTCCCCATTCCGCCCCCTGAACAGCTTCACTCGGTTGACAGAAATAACTGTAGGTAGGAGGGCCTTTGATATGGCACGTGACACACCACAGAGCATTTTCATTAAACATAGGCATGATAAAACATCAATAGAGCACATGGTAAATGGTCCAAACCCAGTCACCTCTCAACACAGATCACTAACGTGAGACCACCACTAACCAGAGTCATTTTAGGGGGCTCCGCAGAGACTGGTTCTAAGTCCTATATCAAAAACTTTCTTTAGTGACCAGGAAGAAAGTTTAAAACCAAACCCTCTTGAGATCGATGCCTCGCCGCAGGAACAATACAGCAGGCACTCGGCAACTCAGACGGTTTTTAACTCCACCGAGCAGAACCGCCTCCGCATTCAGCCTCCCAGGGCCCTGCCGCTCCGTCCAGGACTGGGTTTACCCTCCTACAGCATCGCTCCTGGCCCCGTTCCAAAAAGGATGTGTGAAGACTAGAGAGACTTCAGAAATAACAAATGCTTTTACGACTGGAGAAAATAATTCTTCTTGTTCCTGTGACAATTCAGTCTGTTTATTCACAGTTCGGAGGCAACTTGGGCAGCACATTCACTGCAGGGAGGAAGCATCAGGTACCGAGTTGCCCCTTAGCCAGCGCAGTCCTGAGACAAACCCAACCCGCAGCAAATGAAAGATGCCCTGAGAAGCAGCTCACTTCTGCAAAGGAAAAATTCCTCTCCTTTCGTGCTTTACTCGGGCAGCACCGATCCAGGGAACGCACCAGCTCAGCCAGAAGGTCCCCGAGCGCAGGAACGGCCCAAGCAGCAATTCCAGCTGCAGCACCCGCCTGTTCGTGCTTCTGAACTCCCAGCCCGGAGCAGGGCCGTGGGACTCCGGCCCAGCTTACCCGGGGACCAAACCTGTTCAGGTCTGGACACGTCACTGCAGAGACGCTGGACGGAGGGGCTCAAGCTCAGGGCCCCCGGGGAAGGGGCTCAAAGACGGCGTGAGACGCACCATCCGGGCTGGCGGGGCCGACTGAACAGCAGAGGCTCAAAGAGCCCAGGACCAGGGGGGTGGCGTTCACCCCGGAAGAGGGAAGACTTGCAGTGCCAAGGGCTCTCCCCTGAGACACAGGAACCTCAGGGCAGTTGGAGGAGGTTCTCCAGGTGAGTGGCCGGCAAACCTCATCCCGGCTTCCCCGTGCGCCCCACCGCGCCCAGCAGAAGGCAAAGGGAGGAATGTCCGACCTTTCCATAGCCCCGGAGTTCACTCCTGAGGGGGAGCTGCAGCGCTGACAGGTCCTACGAGCTTTACACCATCGAGCACAGCGGGCAGGAGCCGCCTCTTCTCACACCTTGAAGAGAGCACGCAGATGGGGTGCAGCAGGCAAGTCATCTCAGGGGGGTGACCGGCACCCCTGGCCCTTCACAGACACAAACTGTCCCCAGAGACGCGTCTCCTGCTCTGGATGCAACAGCCCGTCCTCAGCCGAGCCACCCCGGGGGAGCAGGGAGGCGGCAGGCGCCGGTGCCCCGCGACCACACAGCAGAATTCATCTGCTTCTTGTGAGCGGCAGACGCATCCCCTGCAGCGCCCCAAGACACCAGGGACTGACGTTCTCCTCCCCACCCCACCTTCCTCACCTCCCACCTCCGGCAAAGAACCAAGGACCAAAAGTACAGCTATGTTTTCTGGCCTTTTAGTTTGAAAAAAGTATTGATTGAAAGTGTACAACAGAACGAGATGTGGCAGCAGCACCACAGCCAGATTGTTTCACAAATAAAAACAGAAAGGGCCTTAAATAATTGGGTGCAGATTAAAAAAACCTCAACAGTGAAAAAAGTTCTTCCCTCTGAACAGAAATTCACAGGCACAGAAATGGCAACAACCACACGGAGACGATGGGGGGACATCCTTCTTCTAACCAGGGGGCTCTGTGCTCGCAGGCTGCCGGCTGCGGTGGCTCTGCCCTCGGCTCCCTCTTTGGAATGGTTACAGATGAAGAGTGCGACATGCCCTCGCTAACCAGACCCGCCCCCCACCCCCCGACCAGGACACGGACAAACAAGGCCTCTGCTAAGGCTAAAAAAAGGACAAGACTTTGGAGTCTTGAGTTCAGCATGTTTAAGAAACGAGAGTCTGGTGAGCGCACAGCAAAGTCCCCGTGCGAGGCCGGCTATTCCAGCTTGGCCTTCTTGTTGTTGTCGCCGCCGTTCTCTTCCGCCGGTGCTGCCGGCGCTGCCATGTCCTCCAGTTTCCGCTTCCCACTTTCAGCGGGTGGGTGTGTGTTACGGGGCTTGAAACTGATAATGATGCAGGTCATGTTGTCGCAGCCGGTGCCATCCCCTGAGGTGTCCGGAGCCAAGCACTGATCCAGCAGCTGAGGAGGGAGAGGAGAGGAGAGGGCCGGAGGGGTTAGCAGAGATCAGACAGTGCTTTGAACACCCTGGGACACGGGGCTCGCTCTAGCAGGGGATGGCGGCTCAGGGGCTGCCAGGCCAGAACAGCACGGGCTGGTGCCTAGCGCTGTTCACAACCAGACAAGGGACAGACACAGCCTCAGTAACCCTGGCCTTCTGAAAGCAGAAACTCCTTCGACTTGACAGCAACCCAGAGGTCAGAAACCCCGGTGAGGGTGCCGAAGGAACTGGGTCCCAACTCAGAGGTGTCTCTGCTCCTGTTGCAGCCAGCGTTTGCAGCTCAAGTGCTGCCAGATAACGGCAAGAGCTGAACAAACCGGTCTGATGGCGAGGGAGGGCAGTCAGGCACCGAGCTGGGATGCAGGAACTCTGCACGCTGACGGGATGAGGCAGCTCTGGACCTTACCTCTTCTACGATGGAGGAGAGCGGCCTCAGGACTCCATTCTCATCCTTCTGGGTGATCTTGGACTGGATGAAATCCACCACTTCCTGGCTGCTCATCACATTCCTGCAGAGAATGGAGGGGTCAGAAAGGCAAGCGAAGGGAGCAGTCATGCCACAGTGTCCCGAGAGAGCCGCCCCGTGGCAGGGAGCTGATGGGGACAAAGCTGCGGGCAGCGAGGAATGGGAGGGTTCAGAGCTCAGCACACCTTCACATCCCTCCTGCTGAGAACAACTCCTCAGAGGCCCAACTTAAATCTCTGAGGATGTGGGGAAAGAAGGGCTGATGAGCGCACAGGGCCTTTGGGCTTCCTGAGGCCCACCTCCAGAGAAAGACCAGAGTAGTGATGCCCGAGAGGGACAATGCTCCCTCACTACTCACCAGATTCCATCGCAGGCAATGACCATGAAGTCATGGTCATCATTTATTGTCAGCACTTTGATGTCAGGCAAGGCGGAGATCATCTGCTCTTCTGGAGGCAGATTCTTGTTCCGCTTGTAGAAGTGATCCCCTACAGCGGAGAGGAGGATCGGTTATTGCTGTGGCGGGGCGATGCTGCCTACCCCCAAACAGTGAGAAACACTGCCCTGCCAAAGGGCAACGCCAGCAGAATCAGAGCCAGTGCTCCCACAACCAGAGCAGATCAGGCTGTGGGCACATCAGACAGAGAGATCTGCCACGTGTCCAAGGCGTCAGCTTTGGCGAGCCCAACACGCTGTTCCCAAACAACGAGAAAGAGGTGCCTTTGCCAGTTCAGCCTCTTTTCACCCCAAGCCCAGTGCCACTTTTGCAATTCCTGGGGCAACACCAGGCCAACAGCACATGGCACCTGAGAGCCTACAGGGCTGTTCATGAGATGAGCTAGCCCATGTCTTGGAGCAGGATTTGCAGCCCACCCCAGCACCAGCTTGGCTTTCCTATGACAACACTAGATGCTCATTTTCCAGAAGCTCAGGCTGTGCAGGACCAGACATTTCAGTGCAACGCCCACATCACACCGCCGGGTTCAGGTCTTCCCAAACCCTCAGAAGCCAAAGCTCACTGGAGAAAACTGATCCTCAGCTCTGACTAGCAGGCTTACCCAGAATTACATCCTAGGAAGGGACTTCTAGGGCCACTGCAAAATAGGAGGTGGAAACATCATTGTCTCCCTAGATAAGCAGACTCCTAGATTCTGTCCTAAATGTGTTTCTCTCTTTACCCTAGGATAATAATTTCAATAGTTTTGGTCTTTCTGCGCAAGTATTCTCCACTCACATCCTTCACTGCTGACGCTTCCTTCCCTTCTCTGTGTATTTCACAGTATGTTTGCAGTGTTATTCACTACCCTTTCCTTAATGCCTCCCAGCATCTCATCTGCTCAGACTGTAGCCATTGACTGGGCCAAGACCTCGTTTGGCTGCTAACAGACATGCCCAGTCTCCTGAGCCATTTAATTACTCCAATTAAGAGACCAAAAGAGGAGTACTAGCAGCAGTCAGGTGCTGCCAAAAGCACTGCAGCAAGGGGGATGGAGTTTGTGCAATTAAAAGGCAAGGCTGGCTCAGGAACAAATGAGCTCAAACTGGTACAAAGTTAGGTCCCCAGGAAGCAAAATGCCAAGGTCCTTCAAACAGCCTCGAAACAGGAAAAAATCCTGTTCAAAAGTCATCAGTCTGGTTTTGAGACAGTTTACATGAGGTGGTTTCTGACAACCCATCTGTTAGCACAACGGCCGCAGAGGCTTCACACACCGTCCTGCGCTGGAGCCTGACGGGTGCTAGGTGTTGCTTTCCACTGATGTCTGCCAGTTTCACGGCTGTTTTCTCTAACTAGACCATAATCTCACCACATGGAATGTTGAATAGGTTCTACTCATCATGCAGTTAAAAACCATTCTTTAGGGTTAGCGGCTGGCAAGTGCTGGAAGCATGGATGTCCTGAGCACAGCACCCTGCCGGCAGGCACGGCAGCATTCATCTGCGTCTTGCTCACCGATCGCCCTGGAGAGGTTGAGACCGCCGTTCACTCTCCCATCCATGGTGACCTTGCCACCAGCATTCTTTATCCTGGCCAGCTCCACCTCATCCTCCGGCTTGTGGTCATACGACATGTCAACGGCTTTGCCACCTTCTGACACCACGCAGCGAGAGTCTCCAGCATTAGCCACGATCAGCTGCTTGCCCCGGATAAGTGCCACGACAGCAGTTGTCCCACTGTCAGAGCCAGGCTGCAAGAGAGAAATGGTTTTGCTGAGACTCCTTTCTCTTGCTCCGTATCAGGTCAATAAGGGAACGAGCACTAGCCACCAGCGGTGTCCCAAACCCCGAGGTGTGGCGTCTCACCCCTTCTTCCCATAAGCACACACAGAACAATGGAGAACAGCCTGACGGAAGCATGAAACACAGCAGGAGTGTGTTCACTGGGAGGCAGGGTCAAGCAATACCTCCCTTTCAGCTTCACAAAGCATCAGTGGTTCAGGGTTCTCCAGCGTTCAACATGTCCTGCTACACCCCCAGCTCTAACGTGTTGCTTCCAGCTGCAGCCCAGCTCAAGCAGAAGCCTCACTGCAAGCCAGGACATCTCTCCAAAGAGAGACAGTTGGCCCCTTGGAAGCTGAATCCCCTTTTCCTGACACCCTGGGTCCTCGGCCCATCTGCCAGCACTGCCGTGGGCTGAGGAGCCACAGCCTTGGCCTGGCAAAGAGCAATGCTCTGCCCAGGAGCAGCAGCGCCCACAGAGCAGTCCTGCTGCTGTCCCGTACTCTCATTCCACACCAACCCCCACCGCTGTTTCTACGCCCTGCAAACCCAGCACGTGGGTCAGCCTCTTCCGATCTCAAGCTGCTGCCCAGGCTCACACCCTATCCCTCAGCCTTTTGCATTAAGTCAGGCTGTCACCAGCTGTGTTCAGCCTCAGGAGAAAAAAAAAAAAAGGATGTTTTACCCCAATCTGAATGGAAATAACTCCTTGCTGAGTCCCCCCCGCCCCAAGTGCCCTTGGCTCCACACTACGCTGCAGAACACAAGAACAGGGTATGCACCTCCTCTTTCCCCTCCATGCCTGGTAACAACATTTCCTCCTCTTCATCCTCATCCTCTTCCGCTTCTTCAGTGTCATCTTCGTCATCTTCATTCTCTGCCTCTTCACTACTGTAACCATCCTCATCTTCACTGCATTCCTGCAAGAAATGAGAGATACCACCAGGAGTCAACACAGGCCACTCGCGGTGCCCTCCCCAGACAGCTGGTCCCTCCATTCTGGGGACAGATGATAAGTTGGCCCCAGCAGAGCGAGATGACCTGGTACAATTTCCCCACACCTGATGCCTACAATCAGAGCAGCTAGTTTCAGCTACCACAGTGAATGGAAGGATGGCGCATGCAGCAAGACTGAGGGCTATCCATTATGGCCGCTGCACAGATGAGGGTATGTTTCCTTCAGGGTTATCTAAACAATCCCCGACACTCCCATGAGATGGTCTCAAAGTATCAGCCTGAAAACCCTACTCCTAGGACACACCTAGGATGAGCCAGAGGCTCGTAGCTCAAGTACCACAGTAAGCAATGCATTCTGCCCAGCCAGAAGGCCACTCTGTCCCAGTGCTGTTTCCTACCTCACTGTCTTCCTCCTCTTCCTCAACCTCATCTGACTCATCCTCACTGTCCTCAAAAAATTTGGATTTGGTTGTGCGCTGGGGCTTTCCCGTAGAGGAGCAGGAGGGCCCGGCCTCCCCAGTAGAAGAGGTGACGGCCTCGTCACCTTTGCCTAGTTCAGGCTTCTGCAGAGCAGGACTGTTGCCTCCAGCGCTGGCTTTGTCTGAGGTGGAGGAAATACCCGTGATTTCTTCATCTGGCTTCCCATTCTTCCTCTCCTTGTGGTCGGTAAGGTCCCCTGGGTCAGCCTCTCCATTCATATTTGACTCCCCATCATGCTGCTTGCCTGTCCCCTCCGCAGCGTTCTCCCCAGCTGGAGCTAAAGACTTGTTTTTGAGGTTCTTGGTGCAGTTTTGTCCATAACGTGTGAGAAGCTCCTCGATGGTCATTGTGGCTTCTTCATGCAGAAGAGCAGCTTCCTCATTATCCACTGAAAACGGAAAGGGGAGGGGGGGATGAGGACAAAGAGGGTCAGAAAGCAGGATACATCACCATAGCAGCAGCTGGAGGTTGCCGTTGCAGACAGGTTTCAGCAGTGCTCAAGAGGCTGGTCACTATCAGGCACAAACACAGCCAGACCTGCACCGTCCCGCAGCTCCCAGGCACTGCAGATGAACAATATGCAAACGGCAGGAGAAAGGCTCCTAACCACAGCCGTTGCCTGCAGCCCGCCAGCTACCCTGGTGCCTCCGGGCTCTGGTCGGCAGCACAGAGCGTGTAAATTAGCCGTAAGGTTGGAGTGTAAAAAGCCTCATATTTCGTCACTGCAGGCTCATCTGAAGCTGTGTGGGAAGCAGATAGACCGCTTCCATGTGCAGGTTTGTTCCTTAATACCGCAACGGGAACAAGAAGTTTTTGTTACAGCGGTTGCTCCGCGGGCCTTAAGCACTATGGGGATCCCAACCAGCTGCAGTCCGGACACTCACAGAGTAGCTTGAGGCAGTCCATGTAGTATCTCCCAAGCGGGACAGTGGACAGAAAACAGGGTGACTTTCCCTAAACTATGAGCCAATGATCACCATTTCCCTATTGACATCCCCTTGGTTGCCACTTTCTTTGTTAATTAATCCCAAAAGGAAAAGAAACGCCCATATCCCAAATACTCTTGAAAGCGCAGGACAAAAAGAAGAAAAACCCAATCACCCACCCACACTTTGTCAGCTGGAGAATGAGGGCCAACAAATTCATCATTTTCAGACCAACACACAGGGTTCAAGGGGATGGTATTGCTTTACATCTGCTTCAAGGTTAGTCACAGGATATTCAGCCGAGAGCAGCACGGGATTCTACCCTGGGATTCACCTTCTAGCTGGCTTCATGGCCTGGCAAGTACTTGCTGGTGGAAAAGCACACTTGCTTCTTTGTGAGAAAAAGAATTGCTGAAGAGACCAGAATCTTCTTCAGTCTTAACTGCAGCTGGCATCTGCCACCAGCCTGGGAGAGCAAAGCAAGGGACATCACGCTGTTTCACTTCACAACTTATCCCACTTCCCAGCTCAGAGGTTTCTGACACATCCTATAACTCTGCACCCCATGGAGGAGGTCCTATGGAAAACTGCGACAGACTGGTTTGTTATTCATAGAATTAAGCTACCAAATGAATTCTCCTAGCACCAGTCCAAAGCAATAAGCAGTGCTGAGGGGTGGCAGTTCGACTCCAGCTGAAATTTAACTGAGAAATTTGGACAGAAAACCTTCTGCTAAAGGAGACCGGGCCCAGCTGCTCTCAGTCCCTGTCCTGGAGTGTCAGTCTTGTCTATCCAGTGGTATCAGACTTACCATCATCTTCATCAGCAACTTTCTCCTTCTCATCTTCATCATCTTGGGGTCGCCCAGCCATCTGAGAGAGCTCTTTAATCACCTCCTCGGTGGTGAGCTTGGCATCTATGGCTAAGAAAGCATCTTCCAGGGCCTACGTATGAACACAGACATGAGAGTGTACACAGTTTCATTTTCCTTACAGGATACTGCGTGCCATGCTGTGCAAGCAAGTCTCTTCCAGAACCCACAGCATGCAGAATCGCAGAATGGCTGAGGCTGGCAGGGACTTCTGGGGTGCATCTGATCCAGCCCTGTGCTCCAGCAGGGACACCCACA
>VXBH01001044.1:0-15304 GCA_013400035.1 Rynchops niger
AAAAGAGAAAAAAAAAGAAGAAACAACAGGCAAAGAAGAAAAAGCTAATCTTTTTTTTTTCATAACAGCTCTACAAGGAGATAGATGCAAATAAAAACCTGAATTTCTCCCTAATCTCTGGGAGATCTGGGAACAGTTATGAAAGCATTGACATTTAAGAAATGAGGTCTAGGTTTCAAATCTGAATTTCTTATTTTGGATATACATCTAGTCAGAAATCTACATTTGATTTTTGCCTTGGATGAACATGTAGCTTATCTGGATCAAGAGTATTCTCTCCTTTTTCACTTATATACGCAATTAAAACACTGTGTTGGTCTATGTTTTTGCTGTATGTATCTAAGAATTAGAAAGTCTGCTTTTTCAAAGAATTGTGAAGCTTCGAGTAATTGATTGAAAGAGCTGAAGCCACACACCACTAAGCACAGAACTGATGTGAATTCATACTACTGCTTCAAATTTGTTCAAAATATTTTGATAGGGTAATTTTGTCCTGGCAGACTCAGGATCAGATCAAGTATCATCTGTTCTCCTGCAGCTACACAAATGCAGCCCAAGCAACATATGGTGTGCTCTGGCACAGCATGCATGCCGAAACTGAAACACGACCACACGCTCAACACCAGGCCTAGATCAGATTTCTGTTGCTTTTAGTGCATAGATCAAGTATCAATGAATAAGGAACTACTAATTATTTGCCATGGTTTTAAAAGAAATATCCAGCTATCAGTTCCAAGTCTTGGTCTTGATGCTGGGAGATGCTGAGTCCTCCTGAGTTATCTGATATAACTGGGACTGTCAGTTGGGCTGCTGGGGAGGGGAGGAGTAGCAGAGTCCCTAAAGAACATACTGTGTTTAGGGAGGTCTTAACTAAGGGACAGCTCAGCTGTGGCCACAGCTACACATCTGCTACTGTGAAAAGCATACCCACTTTCTGGGCCTTCAGTTAAGCAAGGTCTTTCAGTTGCTGTTGCAAGGCTATTATTTGCACAGATGTACGCACACGCGCACAGGACACTGGTGTTTTCTTAGAACTTTCTGGCCAATGTCCAATCAATCTTTAACTGCAAAATCTATATTTGGAAAATGCTTTCACTGTGACCTTTCCTCAAAAAATGTATTTTGGTCCTATGTGAGTAGAAGTCATTAAAAGTTAAATAAACAGTGCATAAATATGCCCAGACTATTAAGCTAAAATATTCTTTTTGTACTTTATGTATCTCTGGTTCCACTTCCACATATCAAAAAAATGCCTATATATTTCTAACTGCAATTTCATTCGTTTCATAAAAGAAGAGCAAATTAAAAACGATAAACAAATGAAACAGAATTTTCTGATACTTTATATCTGGTATAACTTTGTGAGAAATGAAAAAAAAAAGAAAAATGGGGGAAAAAAATTTGGGAGGTTTGTTGCCAATTTCAATCTATTAAAACTTTTTTTTTCCTGAAAAAAATTTTTGTTTTTTTTTAGATTTGTAACAAAGCAAAAGAGTAAAAAACAAATTTTAAATCTATTCAAACATTCTGCTTTGTGAAAAAGAAATGTTTTGTTTCAATTTCCACCTTTTAAAAGCACCTCAAATTTCTAAGAAACTAGAAGGAAATTCTCAGAAAACTATTTCAAATGGATCTGTTTTTTAAAATATGGAATCATCAATTTATTTCTTAAAAAGAGGAATGCATGTTTTTAAAGCAATTCTGTAATGCTGAGTGTACATTTTTTCCTAGAAGAGATTTATGCATCTGACTAATCAGTTCACACCTGTGAAAAATGAGTGTAAGCAGATGTATAATGCTTCTGTTATAATGTGGTATGGCTTCCCCTCACAGGGGAAATCCTGGCTCCAGCAACGTCAAAGAGAGTTTCTCAAACTCATTTCTTCACACCTAATTCATGTTTCATCTTTAGGAATCAGTGATTTCGCATTAGTCTAAATGTTGCTACTCTTACTGGTGCAATTGCCAGATCACTCACTTTAAATATGCTTAGTATCGCAAAAATTCAGATTTTTTTACTTTATCAAGGGCCAAAATAATAGTTCATGCCCTAGATATTTCCTGTCTAGACTACTATATTGGTCTTTTGGACAGATTTCCTGCTTTTTCCATTGTTGTTTTCAAAGTGAAATGTACAATGTCTGTAGCTTGTTTCTTACATTTCTAAGTTCTCAAGATGATGATAGGCCTGTTTTCTTGGCATGTAATATTAGAAAACTATACCCCTTGTGAGGAATCAATCCTTTATTTATATTTGAATTGTGATTACATGAGAAATCAGGACTGATTCGGTGGGTTAATCTACAATAGAGTCCCCCCTTAGATAATGGCAAACTCACCGCGGTAACCTCTGAAGTATCCTATTTATTGCACTCTGTTGAAAGATGGTAACACCCTGCATTCAGCAACTCAGTAGAGACACTGAGAGGTCAAATATTCAGGTGAGTTTCATTCATTATTTTGTTCTTGTCATGGTTTCAGCTGGGATGGAGATCACTTTTTTGCTAGCAGCTGGTGTGGGGCTATGTTTTGGATTTGGGATGAGAATACTGTTGATAGCATACTAATGGTTTTGGTTGTTGCTAGGCGGTCAAGGTTTTTTCTGCTCCTCACTCCACCCCACCAGCGAGTAGGCTGGGAGGGCACAAAAAAGCTGGGAGGAGACACAGCTGGGATAGCTGACCCCAAATGACCAAAAGAATATTCCATGCCAAGTGACGTCATGCTCAGTATGTAAAACTGAGGGAAGAAGAAGCATGTTCGGTGTCATGATGTTTGTCTTCCCAAGTAACCATTATGCATGATAGAACCCTGTTTTCCTGGGGATGGATGAACACCTGCCTGCTGATGGGAAGTAGTTAATGAATTCCTTGTTTTGCTGTGTTTGCATGAGTGGCTTTTGCTTTACTTATTAATTACTTCAATCTCAACCCATGAGTTTTTTCTCCCTTTTACTCTTCTGATTCTTTCTCCCATCCCAACTAGGGGGAGTGAACAAGTAGCTGCATGGTCCTAGTTGCTGTCCGGGGTTAAACCACAGCAATCCAAACATATTAAAGTTAGCTGTCCCACCTAAATTTACAATACAATCTCCGCCAACATCTCCAGATAATTATTTATCTGAATTATCTTAGATACCTGTATTAATGCATCACATATGGCCTCTTTAGGACACCTATTTCAGTGTACTACCAGGTCTCTGAACCTAAATAAGACTACATGAGATGCTTAGCTTTTAGATAGCTAAATCAGATTGGAAGATTACTCTCTTCTTTTCTGCTGGATACCTTGTGATTTGTCAAAGATGTTTAAGAACTGTGGTGACTGTCCATGGAATGGTAAATATGGATGCTTTTGGAATGGCTGATCAGGTCATTAAGTGATTAATAAGCCATCATTTGTTATTTTTAATTGCAGTTTGAGCTTGATCAAATTTATTATAACATTCAATAATTCTAGTCCAACCTTTGTTTCAATATCTTGTTCTTTAGCGTTTGCTTGAATGATCAGTCAGAATCCATAGCATACATTTTAATTAATCAATTTTCTTTTTTCAGTTTTTTCTATAATGGTGACTTATTCCATATGTTTCTTCAATACGTTCGTCCATGCACAGTTTTCTGTCTATTGTCTGAATGTTCTTCAGAAAATTGTGACCCAAGAGTTATTAATTGACACCATGTTGTGGCTTCTTTTGTCCTTAGGGCATAGTCAGCTTCACTGCTTGTGTGATTTTGTAACCTTTGAGATTTCAGCTGGATGACTTTGTTCTTCTATGATCATGAATTTTGTTTTATTGAGTTTTGTATTTAACATGTTTTTATACAAGGAATGCTATTCATGCATGTTTCCCAACCAGTACTCCAACAAAGCTCAAGTGTTCTGTTGGTCTCATTGTGAAAAGTTTAACAAAGATTTTTGGAAGTTTTCCAATAAAAATGCAACAGAAGCAGACAGGGAGAGGTTAGGCAAACAGTGCTGCATTATACATGGCCACATATAATACTGTGCTTAGGAAAGGCTAAAGAAATATAATTGCTCAAAGGGACCATTTGTGGGAAAACCAGTAATAAACATAAGTAAATGTTTCAGAATCATCTTTAGTTTGAAGAAATGAGGACCAATGCCATCCCTAGTCTATAAGATTTTGTGTCACTACAAAACTTTCCAGTTTTCAATGGTATGTGAACCAAGTTCTCTTTCAAAAACACTTCGAGATGCTTTTACAAATCTCCCGTTTTATCCTAAATCTTTTCAAATATCAGCAAATACAGAGTGAGAGTATTGATTAAGGTTGCTATAATGCTATACATAACAATTTTATATAATGCTATATATAATAAAACATGCATAACATTGCTACGCATGTTTTATTATTCCGTGTTGTTGAAAATAAAGAATTGTGGCTATCTTATGCTATTCCAAGGAACATTGTGCAGACTATATTGTCTAAACCTCAGCGTCACATGGTGTCGTCTTCTACTTCTGTCTTCTTTCAGGGAGTATTTATTTACCATGGCCAGATCTACAAGCCAAAATTGTCCATGTTCCTTTCTCTGTGAAGATATTCTAGGCAGCTAGCCAATTCCTCATTCTCTATATTGGGATATATGAGCGTGTGCATGGGCCTGTTTGTCCTCTCACAGCTGATGCGTGCTTCCTTAGAGAACAGGACTGGGTAGGGCTAAAGCAGCCTCTGGGCTGTGCTAACAGGAAAGCAGATGGCTCTAAGGAGCTCCTGACTGATCCCAGACTCTTTTAAAAATCTTGATGCTCAGGGAAAAAAGGAGCAATCATTTTTAATTTGGTATGAAGGATTTGTTCCTTGTCTGTCATACCCTTCACTCATGTACAAATATCACATGTTTTGTCAGCTACTGAATTTTGCACAGGGAAAACCCAAAATTGCTTTTTTTCAATTACTTTTTTTTTTTTTAATTTTTTTTTTTTTTTTTTTTTTTTTTTAATTCAGTTTCATTACTTCATTACTTTGGGCTTTAATGTGAATCCGTGAGATAATGAATCTTTGTAGCATGGATACAAATGTTGCTGTTGCAGATGGAAGCGCTCTTTTAATAAAACAAGCCTGATTAATTTTGCTAATACCCTTGTTGTGTTAAAGACTTTCCCTTTTCTCAAAGAGAGGCATCAAAAGTTGAAACCTGGTCTACCAGGAAATTGAGATTTTTCCTCTAGTGGGCTCATCACTAGTTAAATATTAATAACGTCTGAGCCAGTATGCTTTGAGTATATACTAGATTTGCCTCCTTTACATCATCTTTGAATCCCAGATTTCCCATGGTCATCACACCAATACAGAACAGCTATTTACCAGAGATTGCTTTTCAGTTCGAATTTTGTTTTTCCTGCACTGGTATGCATGCGTTAGTAATATGTGCTATATATATAATTTCCCCTGTAATATTAAATTTCAAATGCATTTTTATCATCCCATCTCTGCATCTTCTCTCAATATAGAAGATCCTATAGTATCGCTTCACTCAGCTGCTCTGCTTTTTTAACTCTCCTATAGATCTAAATACATGGCAGTTGTAAGAAGTGTATTTATGTGCCTAATTTTAAACTTGCTAAGTGAAAATCACTAAAATTGATTCAGAAATTAATGCCCTCAGAAGCCGCAATACTACAACTTTACTTGCCATCAGTTGGTGGAAGTTTAATAGTGCTGCCCGCAAAAAAAGCTCTGTGATCTTACCCTTTTGTTGAAACTATTACCGAACTTTCAAAACTAGACACTGTGAAAGAGGGGAGTTTGGTTCAGTTGTGGGGTGGCTTTTTTTTTGGGTTTTTTTTTTTTTTTTATTTGTCTAGACATTGCGTAATAGAAGGAAGAGAGTTAAAAATTATAAACATATTGGCATTTCATTTCAATGCTTATGAAATGAGATGATTTCATACAAGAATGAAACAAAGTCATGCTCTCAGCAGACATATGGAAATATAAGAGCATGCCTATACCACACGGTTATCCCTAGGCTAGTATCAGTCTCCTCTGTCAGGATGCTGCACGACATCAATGTGCTGTTGCCAGATCGGAATCACCTCGCTGGCTTCAGGGTCACAGCACGCCCCATGCTAGTGCTGAAGGAGGCAGAAAAGGATGGTTAGAAACTCTTTCAGCGACAGAGGCAAACCTGTCCTCTTCCTTTGGGATGGGAAAGGGACAGAAGGAGGCAGAGGATGTCAGGAGAGGGGTCGAGGCTATGAAGAGCTTTTTTCTTTCCTCTTTCTCTGAAATCTTGGGCTACTACCTAATTTGCCCAAAGCTGACACTTTAGGTAAGTCCTCTAATGCTGGTAAGGCTAAATAATTTCTCTAGTGAATTTTATTGCTGCTGTTATGTTTTAAAGGATCTAACATCATCCACAGCAGGATTAGACCTAGAGAAATAAGCTGTCGCCTTAATAGCAATTTTCCATAGCTAAAGGTTTGAAATGAGAGCTTGTCTGATGACTTCATCCTTGTCTTCTCCCCCAAAACCTCACCAGACCCCCAGACTTTAAACTCAGGCCAGGATCTCTCCAAGGTCCCCTAATTTAATATGATGTCATCACAGGCTCGGAAAGGATCTCTCCACTTGACCTGATCAGCTATCCATTCAAATTACTTCCCCAGGCAAAACTGAATGCTCCCTGGGTGAATGTCTGAAGGGAAGTCTCAGAAGCATGTATGATTTATATGCTTTAGCTAACCAACTCCAAAAAGCCATTCTCTTTATGGTACTTAGGGAAGTCTGCACGAAATGAAGCTGGGATTAGTAAAGGTACTGGAGAGCAGTCTTTGAACTCATTCAGATATTTCAAAATATACACAGAAAAATGTGTATTTTCCTTTGTAAAAATGTAATTATACTTATTTCTGTACAACACACATTAATATTCTGTGCATTTCTTATTATGTAGAATGAATTAAGATAGGTGGCCCAGGAAAAAGAGCCACTGTTGAAAAGGTGAATGGGAAGCAGTAGCTTCAGGGAGGGGGAGCTGAAGGAGGGAGGAAAAAATAGCATGCTGAGCAAGAGGGAATAGCATCCTCCAAGCACAAAAAGTCACAAGACATAGGTAGCTTAGTTCAGAAACAGGCAATCCTATAGATTCACATCACTCTGTTAGCCAAATTAGACAAATCTTTTTAATAGTGAACACATTTTCAAAATAATTACTGGTGTGTGCTTGAGTATTACATAGCTGCAAAGAAGTTGGCAAATTGGCCAGATGCTGTGTGTTTAGGAAAAAGATTCAAAATCAGGAAAGGAACAACAAACTTTTAATTTCAGCTGCTTGTGAGGTCCTTCAGGGTAACCTGTGCCAATCAATAATTAGAGTAACTGACAAAAGCTATGCATGGTGAATACAGCAGAAGCAGATATTAATGTATACTGATTGGCTGCAATTTGTGTAAAGGATGATCATTAAAATGAGGAAAATGTAGCAGTGAGACATTTGAAAAGAAAACGGCAGAACATTCTATTACTTTCAAAGTACAACTCCCTTAGTCAATGGAAAAAGAAGACAACTATGTCCAGGAAGCCGTTCACCTTACTTTAGAGAGAGGGTGAATTGCTTTCTGGAGTGCATTGCTCTCCCTCTACTCATTTGCTATAGAAAGAGCCCAGTTAACTGGTAGAGAATATATCCCACATTTTTTAGAGAAATTTATAATGGAGGAATATAACTATTTTCCTGGACCTGTTCCATTCATATAACAATAAACTCAGTTTAACGGTATGTAGAAAAAGTTATCATCTGTAGATCTTACCTTTATTTTTCACACTGTTGCAAGAGCTTGTTCACATTTTTTTATGCAATAATGCAAGCACCTAAATCGCAGTGGCATTTAATTTTTTTTTTTTTTTTTCCAAATGTCCCTGGACTCTAGTATTGTTAACTTTTCTTACAACCTTAGAACTACAGGAGAAACTGTCTTGCGACTCCAGTGTATATTCTGATACCTTTGTATTGATAGATAGGTTAAAGTTAATGGATATTGGTTTTCAATTCTAAGCCTAAAATATTTCTTTCTTTTATTTATTTATATTCTGTAGACAAGGGATTTTCTCTTTGTGCTTTTTTGGGTTTATTTATAATAACTAGAAGGAAGATTATATGAAATTTGGAATGAATCAATCAAAACAGACTTTTCAAGTGCTCAAATGTCCTCTGAGATAGTGTATGCGAGAAAGCTATATGTGTTACAACCAAATAATTCAAAATCTGTCCTAATGCGGAAGAATCAGTACCAAAAAAGCAATAGTAAAATGCAGATAGACCTTTGAAAGATTCACAAACTGATTAGTTATTATCCCAACTGACCTTTAAAACCAATGTTGATTATTTTTCATCCAAAAAAAAGCAAAAAAAGTAAACAGAATGAGACAGTTAAGTGCTTCTGATCTCTATATAACCTCAAAAGAACAGATGAGAATGAAAGAGCTGACGGCTGCAAAACCTTGTTCTAAGTAGCTCCCTACATTTAATCCAAGGAGGTCTGCAAGGTATGGCAAGCCTTCTATTATTAAACACGTTGTTTCCCTTTCCTTTTCTTACTGCTCAGACCTTATGCAAGTAATAGTTTCTGAAAAAAGGCTACTTTTAATCACTGAACTTCATTGGTATTCTTTGACTCTTTATAGTAAAGCTCAAATATTTCATTAGTAAACACAATCTATTCATGTAGATTTTTACAAGCATATATATTGCTATCTCATCTGATTACCTTGATGGTAGCTAGATTTCATTCTGATTTTTTTTTAAAGGCGATCCTGCTGAGCGGACTGGCATAAATTAGATAATGAGGATATGGCATAAATTAGATAATCAGATGTTTTCATCATAAAAGATGTATTCTCGACTCCCACTGCCTTTTCGCTGCAGATTACATCCTGAAGGAGATCGCAGCAGGGACAGGAGAACTGGACTGGTTGGTTTGTGCCTTTTGTACAGTTGCAATCTCATATCTTGCACGATACAGGCTGCAGAATCTCTCCCTGCACGTTCTGTATCAAACTCATATGTATTTTGCTGAACCAAAGTATATATTTTTGAAAACTATCCAGTCTCAAAGTAATTTTTCAAATGAAAAAGATATTTATAGAATAATACAACCATAGAATAGCTCAAGTTGGAAGGGACCCATAAGGTTCAACAATTTACAAAATGTAAAGGACTGTGACCTCTGACTCTTTTTGCCGTACACGTGAAAGTAGGATAAGTTACACAGTCTTGTTTAGAAATGCTCTTCAGTGAGTTGGTAACACAGTTCAGGTTTTAACTCACTGATGAGTGAAGGGAAGTAACAAGGCAGCTGTTTGGGAGTCTGGGCTGCTGATATTTTTTTTCTCATTCATGTGACATAATAGTTCCAGGGTGTAGTTACAGGTCAAGTCCACTCAGAGCTGTTTCCTGACAATTAACATGAGGCCAGTGACTCCACTAAGTGATCCAAAAAAAGAGCTAAATAACCACAAGTTCTTACAGGAGAGGTACAATTGCCACAGTTATAAATAAATAAATAAATAATCTGTTCATTCTGATCATACTTAGAGTTGACTTTGATTTTAGATATAGCTCTATGTTGTAGTATATTTACTACAAAACAGCCAAGAAAAACATATTTTATGGCCACTAAAGAAGGCGTTGGTGAGACTGCCTCTTGTAGCTCTCTGCATGCGGAAAAGTAACATAAAATTGAAAAAGAAAAGCACAAATGTAATGCCTTGTTAACAACAAATTACTGAGTCTACCTTTATATATACTCCCATATACTTCTGAAGAGGTAATAAAAATGGTTAAAGGGGGCACACTTTTTTTTTTTTTTTTTTTTTTTAAAGGAGACTGGTGTGAATACATGCACATAAACATCTTCCATACTTCATTTTAAAAAGCAAATACAGTAGTATTCTGAAAGAGTTAGGATCAGTTTCTGGTATAGAATTATTGTTTGTGGTGATTTTATTAAAATAGTGGGAAAAAAAATGTATTTCCATTGCCTTTGAATATTTTTTTCGCCCTCCGCACTCCTGCTTTTAGAGGCAGAAACCAAATGACCCTGTAAAATAGAATGATGGAAGCAAAAGACATTTAAATTATGCCATAAAATGGTGGAGATTTTCCAAGTAAGACCTTATATGTCTGCTCTTTCTGAACTTATCAGAACACTAGTAAAGTTTTGGCATCTGATCCATTTTTTGCTGTCCTATATTTTAAGTGACTAGACCGCCTAGATTGTCAGGAAAGGAAAATGAAGAAAACCATCCAAGACATTAAAACTTTATGAGGTTTGAGGCAATTAATTGTTTTTTTTATGTTCTCTGCTACCAAATTGTTTGCTTATCAGAGAGCAAAAAAGATAATGTTGGCTAATGGGATTAGACTACAATTAAACCAACAAGCACACGAAATTCAGTATACAAGCAATAAAGAAAACTAGCATTTTTACATTGATTGTTGCATGCAAAACACACTTTAAACTGATCTAATGTGACATTTGTCATGGGTAGATACCAACAGTGACAGTTGAGGAATTTGCTTCTAAGAAGTCTTGTGATTAAAAGAAAGCTGTCAGAAAATTGCAGAAGGAAAGTCCCAAATTTTCCTTCATCCAGCTGCAGACCTTTCTGGGGGAGATAAAGGGTTGGAGCTCCTACGATAGAAACTACTCTCAGTGCTGTCACACGCATACTTATTACTGCCATTCATAGCTTGCCTGCATCTTTGTCCATCATACTCTCATGGAGGGTATCCGATCATCTTCATGAATTTTGTCCATATTATTCCCTTTTGCAAATAGGTGTGAGCAAGGAAACGTAAGAATGACGGTATCAGGTCAGAACTATTCACCTAACCCAGTATTCCACCTCCAGCAATGGACGTGAGCTGAAACCTAGAAAAGAGCAAGTCTATCATATATGAAAGCTTCTCCATATACTCTCCCAGCTTGTATTCATCTCAGTGAATTTTCTAAGATAGATGTAGTTTAGTTATTCTCAGTGAATTTTTTTCCCCTGAACCTTTCCAGTCAGCATGCACACCATCCTTTGGAGAGGAGTTCTACACATCTGCTATCCAGTGTGTGAAGTATCACCGTCTTTCTGTTTGTTTATTTTGCACCTGATCCCTCCTAACCTCAGCTATGTTACCTCGTTTTTATCCTGGAAGACAGTGAACAGTCAGTCTGTCCCTAACCTCCTTTTCCCTGACATTCATGACTGTAGACTGCTGCTGTACCTTCCAAACCATCGCTTTTTCAGATGTCCTAGCATAGTTACAGTAACCATTCCACACTCCTGAACACCCTTGTTGCCCTTCACTGCACCTTTTCCAGTTGTATTAATATCATTTTGGAGACATGGGGATTAGATATACAGTTTTCAATAACAGCTTTCTGTTTTGTTCTCTAGTCCCTTCCCAATAATTCCTAATACTCCTTGATTTTTTTGACTGCTACTGAGTTTTGAGCTGAAGTTTTCATTGCTCTATTGATCATAACCCAACACCTCAACACCTGTGTTACAATGATCTGCTCAGAGCCCATCTTCTTATACATGATGCTGGAATTCCTTTACTCTAAATGCATTATTTTATGTTTATCCATTTTAAATCCCATGTTTCATTTTATTACCTTATAGCTCAGTCTCATAAAGTCCTTTTGCAAGGTTTTACAGCCATTACTTATCTCAACTATATGATTAGTTTAGCAATGATTGCAAAGTTTCTTGCCTTACTGATCACCCTGTGGCTTAGGTCAGTTATATGAGATAAACACTACAGGTTTCAGTGCAACTTCCTGCAGAACTGCACTGGTGTCCCTTCGTTGCAAGAGGTGGCCGTGTATTTCAGCCTTATGTTTTTTATCTTTTTAGCAAATGATTTATCTATGCAAGGATGTTCTTCCTTATGCTTTGCTTCTTGTTTCCTTAGATGCTAATGCTGAAAGGGTTTGTCAAAAGCCTTTGGAAATCCAAGCAGAACTGTATCAGCAACAAATCTTTGTTCCTATGTTTTTGTTGACTCTTTCAAGGTATTCTGTTAGGTTTTAAAGACAGTACACCCTTTTGTAAAAACCATGTTGTTGCTTCCTAAGCAGACTATCACAGAATCACACAGAATCACAGAATCTTCAGAGTTGGAAGGGACCTCTAGAGATCATCGAGTCCAACTCCCCTGCTAAAGCAGGATTGCCCAGAGCACATCACTCAGGAATGCATCCAGGCAAATCTTGAAAATCTCCAGAGAAGGGGACTCCACACCCTCCCTGGGCAGCCTGTTCCAGTGCTCTGTCACCCTCACCGTAAAGAAGTTTTTCTGTGTATTTGAACGGAACTTCCTGTGTTCTAACTTGTGCCCATTGCCCCTCGTCCTGTCCCTGGGAACCACTGAAAAGAGTCTGGCACCATCCTCCTTCAAGCCACCCTTTAGAGACTTGAATGCCACGATAAGGTCTCCCCTCAGCCTTCTCTTCTCCAGGCTAAAGAGTCCCAGCTCCTTCAGCCTTTCCTCATAAGGGAGATGCTCCAGTCCCTCAGTCATCCTAGTTGCCCTTTGCTGGACTCGCTCCAGCAGTTCCCTGTCCCTCTTGAACTGGGGAGCCCAAAACTGGACACAGTATTCCAGTTGTGGCCTCACCAGTGCAGAGTAGAGGGGGAGAATGACCTCCTTCGACCTGCTGGCCACACTTTGACTATATACAAAGGTATCCACAGATTCTTTTGTTTATTAGTTTTCCAGTAATTTGGTAAGAGCAAATGTCAGACTTGGAGGACTGTATGCTTCAGAACTGCTCTGGAGCCATTCTTAAAGGTTTTTGCCACTTTCAGGTTATCATATATCATGGAAATTTTTACAAGAGGTTACACATTACTATTAGTATTTCAGCTATTTCATCCTTTAGCGTGCCCATAGAATTCTTGAGTGATTACCAAGCTCTGGTTCTGGGATTTTCTTGTTGATTTGTTTATATATCCCGTACTCTGTGGTCAGTTTAATTTTAGGCAGATGCTCTGAGTAATATCCCACAATGAAAGGTTCTGCTTTAACTGGTTACTTCCACAGTGATCCCCAGTTTGGTTTTTTTTTTTATGTGATTTTGCCTAATCACCATTGGCTCTATGCACTCTCCTGGTGGCTTCCTGATTTTGATGAATTTGAAAAAAAATTTTTTTTATTTGTTTTCAATTACTTTTTTTTTGCTAGTTTCCCTTCAATCTCTTCATTTTTCCCTATCTGTTCATGTGTCCTTTCATGGTCAGGTAGATATAAATTTCAGCACCATCCTAAGGTAAGATAGATATCTTTTTTTTCTGAATTGAATATCTCATTTTGAATTTTCGTTTATAAAATTATTATATATCTAAACTCAGAGATACATTGAAAATAAAGTGGCTATGAATCTGCTCTACTGTATTTTGTATATGTTTTCTGACTCCTCAAAATGAACATGTACACAAATTTTAACCTATAAGAGATGGCATGCAGAGAATGAATAATGAACTTCACTGGCCTAAATCAGCTTTATTCTGTTCACTGAAAGGTCCACCTCTTCTGGTATCTTATGCTTAATAGTGCCATTATCAGTGTTCATGGAAAGAATAAAAGAAAAGTGAAAACATAGGCCGATATTTCTACTGGCCAGGGAGCCTCTGCCAGCCTCTGCTTTGGTCACTTCTTCATATGAAATTTGCCCTATGTTTGATAATCCCCAGACTCCTTACTCCTCTGAATATTTCTAATACCTCTTGGAATCCAGCTCTATATTTGAACTTCATAACATCCCAAGGCAACTTGTTGCCTGATTTATTTACTTATCTTGGTAAAATACCTTTTAAAGGGATACCATGATACCTAGTAATTTTATTGTTAATTACTTCTATCACGTTTTCAGGAAAAAGGGAATATTTTGTTCTGATTCAGTATGTGTTTACTCAAAAAAAAAAAAAAAAAGGCATAACATGGACATCTATGCATAATTTTTTTGTCTTTCCATTAAGATAACCCAAGTTATTATGATAAACAGTCTACAAATAGGCATGGATAAAATTTATGCCTTTTTTCTTCTTTTTTAAGTCCACTGACCTGTATTCAACTTACCTGAAGTTTAGGCAGGAGTTTGGAAGAACTTTGTCTTTAGCTGAAAGAGAAAGAAAACTCATCTGACTAAAAAAATACTCTGTTTTGGAAGAATCTCTTGTAACCAGCTGCTAGGATCATTACAGCCCAAAGTGCATCCACCACCCATGAATATTTTAAATACACTGAAGAGTTTTGGTTTTAAACACACTTCTTATTTTCATTTCCTTTAGTCCTTGAGGCATTTGACATATTGGAAGATACCACAATAAATCATGCTCAAATTATCTAGAACTTGCTTTAAATAAGACTTACACGTTTATACTAAATTTTACAGGAAAAAGAAATTTTAAGCCCTAGAATCACTTTTTAAATGTAAAATTTACTGCTGTACATAGCATCCCTTTGTTACAACGATGGAAGTACATCGTTTAACACTTCTGCAGTATAATTCTCCCTCAGTAAATTCTTTGGAACACTTACAATTTTCTGTCTTCAGATAAACAAATCTACTTCCTAATGAAGGGAAGGACCATGCTTAAAATTACCTAAATTACCACCAAGAAAGGTTTGTCTGATAAATTCAGCTCTTTTACTCTGTTGATGAGTTTCCCTCAATTCTTTTAAACTTGCAGTTGACACAAAGACCCAAATACTGATTCTGTGAAGGTTTATTTGTAAAAGCTTTATTACTTGCAGCCTGAGTTAGCCTCTTTGATTTTCCTTTAAGCTCCATCTGTATATGAAAATAAAATGGTCTAGGGTTCATTTTTGGCCCTCAGGCACCAAATGTCCATAATATATGTCCGTACCGCTAAACTCTCTTCCTCCACTAGACACAGCACCTTTATACATGCTCTCTGCTGGGAGCAGCCCTGTTCCCAGCATTATTTGGGAGGATAATAGTTAGCACAAGCCAAAACCATGCCACAGGGCATGTTCACCAGCATGCAGTACCACATACCTGTGTTTGAACCTTGGGTCCTGCCCTGTTTATTTTATTAGTGTAAATGCAATGCTCAAATAATTGATGATATATAAAGGACTTCTATACTTCAGAGCTGAAGTGTTGTTTTCAAACTGTTTACTTAGACTGTTACAGTACATTATGTGGCTTGACATCAGCAAAGGACAAGCCAAGCCACATGGTATTACTTATTCTCTTTGACATGCTTTTTCTGAACAAAGAATAATGAATAGAAGAGATAGCTGGAGAAAAA
>VXBH01001044.1:18369-42306 GCA_013400035.1 Rynchops niger
AAAGGTCCTTTCCAACCATGAAGATTCTGTGATTCTGTGAACAGTACACAAGAGGAAACAAAATCCTCTTGTTCCAAATTTGGACTAGGAGAGATTACTTATCCTTGGCAAATGAGTACTCTAGAAATGGAAACAAGGTCTTCCAACTCAAACCATGATAGGAAGGTTTGAGATGCCTACTGTAAGCTATTTTTTATATGAAAATACAGTAATCAGAAGGTTTATCATGACAATAATCCTTGAATAAAATAGTAAAAAAGAGAGAAAATTATATCACCCATTCAAGTCTCCCATACTACTGCTTCTTATCCTTTTTCAAGTATTCAGCAGCAACAAATCTCTTCTATCAGACCACCCGACCTGCTGGGATGAATTGCAAATGTTGCTAAAAGTAACTTTTGAAGAGGTGAATTGAGAAAAGAAATCTGCACTACGAAAAAGTTAGTATTCTACATAACTGAAAATGCTGTATAGCTACTATTCAAATTCAAATAAGTAAAGTAATTTCTTTTCAGAAGCAAAACTTGAGCAATCTGTAAATTTGGGAGCGATGACAGAATTGTATGGAATATGACAGTGATTTCTGTCTGACAAATGAAAAATCATGATGTACAGTAAAAAGCAGCATTGCAGGCACCAATTGTATAATTAGGAAAACCCCATCAATTTAAGGTTAAACTGCCTTCTGAAAGATGACTGAATATGACTTTTGAACCTTCTGTCCTAACCTTTAAAATGTGTTTTCAGAGAAGCTGCTGATTTCTGCATTGCAAGGCCTTATTTAGAAGTAAAAGCAAGTAAAGAATAGTTTCAAATAATTAAGTGCGTTTGACACTGAAGCAAATCTCTTTGGTTTTTATAATCTCTATTACATTTACAGCACAAAGAAAACAATCCAGTGAGTGAATGCTCCCTTCTCCAGCTTTCTAATCTGCAGTTTTGCTGAAGCTAAATCAAGTACTATTTTGATATGGAAACTAAAATGCTATTGAGATCTGTACTTAATGAAAAATGTGTTATAAATGAGTTGCGGTGCCTTTTCCAACTGCTAATTTAAAGGCAATTCACACAATGCAGTGTGTATTCTATATTGTGAAAAAATATTTGGGTAAAGACAGATGCAACAGCTGTGACATTTTATGCATGTCTAGATGGTTGGGATTCTTTAGAATAGTCCTCAACAAAATGGTACTGCTGCTGCCATAATCCTTATATGACAATCCATAGTGCTGAAAGCCAGGCCACATTCTTTGGTTTCTTTTTAAAGCTATTGGATAAAATTTTGGCCCCGATAATGTCAAGTCAAAATAAAAATTACCATGGACCTGAAATGAGCCCAGGTTTCTCTCATGAGCAAAAAATCAATCCAGTTTTACTTGAACATCCAAGTTTGATTCAGCGTTTTAGTTCTTGTTAATTACCTCCACAAATTAAAGTGCACTGTGCATTTTATCAAACTAACACATCCATTCCCTTAGGTACATTATAGATTATTTTTCTTTAACATTGAAGTCAGGAAAATCCTATTGATCAATGTTATGCTAAACATTTTGTTTGTTTGTGTGTACTGACATGATGGCAGTGTTTCTTGCATTTTGTACTGCTTTAAAATAAATATTATACCTCTCATTTTATAGTAAGATTAAAAACAGAAATTAATTTATTTAAAATATGGCACAAAGTTGTAATTTGTAGAGATTTTGTGGGTAAAATATCTCCATTTCTGCAAATTCCGGTTATTCTATAACCTTGCATTCAAGTTATATGCATGAGCTAATAGTTGGCACAGAGTCACAATAACTGTATTAAATTATAAATATGTTCTCAATATTTTAGGTTACACATGGAAAAGTTATTGAGTCTGAGGACTGGATGCTTCAGATGTTTATTAATTGAATAGAGGTTATTTGTTTGAATCAGTTCCAAGTTAGTAATAATGACCAAAAAGTTAATAATCCCTAATGGAGGTTTAGTAGACTTACTGGAAATCAGTTGACTGCTTTAGTCCCCACTGTAGCACAAAACTTTCCCTTACTTTTTACAAAGCTACCACCAATATCCAGGCAATTGCTACTGAGGCTGGTTATGCCATTGGAAAAGTCAAGGAAGGAGCGGTTACTGAAGGTGTTGAACTACAATTTACAGCTAGTGTTTTGTTAGTGTTGCGAAATATTTCAAGGAAGTTTGCCTTACAAACAGCAAGAGAAATTAAAGTCTTCTCTCTAGACCTAACAATTGAATTTTGGTTTTTGAGTTTTCATTCACGTTTGGAAAAAAGAAGCAGTATGATAAGGATTTATCCTCCGGTAACAAAATGCTTTTCAAAAGAAGGGTATGGCTGGTCCCTGTAGGTAAGCATGTTCTGCCTTAGTCCTGTAGAAGCTGAGGACACACCTGATTAGTTGACCACTTTCACACTTACTAAGGTTTCAAAGGATGAGAAGTCATAGTTAAACAAGCATCTTGTTCTTTTTGCAAAAGCATTGCTTGAAAATAAGAATTTGTTTGTTTTGTTTTGTTTTTTTTTTTTTTTTTCCTAAAGCTATATGCAAGTGTAATTACACAAGTCATTTCACTAGTCACAGATGTCAATGAGGTTTTCACTAGAATGGGCCAATCCTGAGTTTGGCTTTACTTTTTGGTCACCCATGATTACAAGCAAATAAATTTAGTGCAGAAAAATGCATGTGTAGAATACTTAGTGCATTTAGAATATTCAGTGCAGAAAAATGCAAAGTGCAGAAAAATGTCAGGTGTTCTTTCCAAGAATAGATTTATTGATTTATGCTTTAAAGTCATGCATCTGCCAATGATCTTGCTTGGTTATTAATTTCAACAGCATTTATTTACCTGTCATAACACTTAAAATCTAAAATAATTTACTAAGTTCCCCAATTTACATAAAGTACCTGAGCAAAGTTCAGGTCTGATAGGCTTTAACACACCCATCTCAGCCCTCATTATGGAACTGGAGGTTCGTAACATCTAGAAGGTTTTTATTTAAACTAATTTTGGATAACATATTTTGCCTGGGCAGGCAGAAAAAAATATGTAGTTTTTGCCCAAAGAAAATGTGCTGAATTTACATGCAGGAACAGCATCTCGGAATTGCTCGTACACGGGGCATCCATTTTGTTGCACAAACACACTACAGAAAATGTGACGTGTCATTTCTGTTATGCAAACATTGCATTTAGCCAGTTATACTGCATTCATTAGGTATCTGTGGCCAAGTGAACACATTCAGAAAAAGAAAAACATTTACGTGTCTGATGGCATCCTGGTTTTTGTCTCTGACTCAGACTTTGGTTTGCCAAAAATACTGGAGATAGCAATGGAATTTGAACTACATTGTGATTATAGCTATCATGAAAAATCTGATCTGTAGTCATTCCAGTTCGGGGAATATATATACAATTTATTTTAAGGGGTTCTTTTCTAGCCTAATCTCCCTGGAAAATCAAGAAAACATGGGATTTTTTTTTTTTTTTAGAAACAAAACCCATAGCTGTTTGTTACTGGAATATCACCAAAATGAGTATTTGGATTAGACTTTTTTTGATTGGTCAAACTGTGTGATGGACAGACCAGTGGGATTGCAAAGGGGGCAGGTGAAGACCCATTGTTGGAGAAAGCAGGCACTCCAAACAGAAATTGAAAATTGGAAAGAAATCACATCCTACCACTGAAATAAATTACTGCATCTATTGTTATTCATTAAATGTATGGTCCAAACCCTACTTTTTTTTCTGAACCTCTGTGAAAGAGAAAAATAATATCCCAAATTTGACATCTTTCCAGTATTTAAATTTTCAGGCATTTGTTTGAGTCTCAGAAGTTTCTCTTCTGCTTCTTTTGACTCCCATGTAAAGGCACAGCAGAGAATAGGTGAGTGTATGAAATCAGTGACATAGAGGAGTCCTTGAAAAAGGCACAGAACAGTCATACACAGGCTACCAAGTAAACCATTTCAGTGCATTTAGTACTTCAGAAAAATAAGGGGCATGTTTAAAAGTAGGGACAGACAGTTCTGTTTCCTTATAATTCTTTCAGCTGATTTCCTGATCTGAAGGTAAAATACCATTGAGCTCCCTTGGGAAAAAATAGTTCTTTTCTTCTCTAGGATAGGGGAAGAAAAGCATTGTGATTACATTGGTAAATGAAAACTGTCTGTAGCCAGGATAATTTGCACTGGAATCCATACATGATCCAAAAGTAAATCTGCGGGAATATTTGATTGTTTTTCAGTTATTTAACCCTTTCTAACAGCCTCATCCAAACAGCGACACTATATTGAATAGTTATATAAGGCATTTGGGTTCTTCAGGTTTTATTATTGCACTGGTAAATCACAGTTCTTCCTTATAAATAAAAAAAGGATGTGAAAGGAAAAATGTTGAATTGTTATTATCAGTGCAAGAACATGAGATTCCTCTTTTTCATGGTTTAGGCTTGTTTCTGGTGTTTCAATGTGCTTACAAGTTCTCTCACCACAGAGTTCTGAGTGTCGTGGTTGGTAGCACTGTGCCAGTCCTGCAGTTGCCACAGTCTAGTTCTCAGATTTCACTGCTGTAGTAAGTCAAAGTACATATAAATGTTTATGTACTGGCAAAGTACTTAAGAATAAAAATAACAGCATGCAGTAGGCAGGCAGCCACACTATAAACTTAACTTTGTACTTTTCTTTCTGCTGTCACTTTCCATTTTTCTTCCTTCTCTTGGCATTCTTGGCAAAATACCATTTCTTTCTCACTTTCTCTTGTTATATGTCAGACTCTGTAAACATTGCAATCTATTCCAAGGCTATATTGGTAAGTCAAATTAAGTTGTATACCATTATAATAATGTTAACAGAGCATTGGAGCTATTAGATGTTGATAGAGCATTTTACAGCTATGTGGTGATGTAGTGCTGAAGTGATTGAACACAGCTCACTTACTTAGCCGATGTGCTCTGGTGATGGGGGAGGGAGGGTGGGTGGGAGAGAAACATCTTTTTCAGTAGGAGATTGTTTCCTAATTGTGTCTTTTACTTGTGTCTTTTGCTCACTGTATGCAGACAGGTAGATCAAGGACTTAATATCGTCCCATGGAACCCTTTCTCCAAATAACCGTATTCCTGTCTTGCACAGAAGTGAATTATCTATCTGTTACAGTCTATTTCTTATACATGCCATGTATTGTCATTCATTATCTGTATCTTCTAGACTGATCATCAGACCATTAAAACCATTGATTTTGAATCTGGATAATTTAAAAATATTCTAATAGAGACTATTTCGTAACTATGTGAACAATCAAAGACCTTTCTGTTTGTTTGTTTGTTTGTTTGTTTATCTGGGCTTTGAAAGAAACAGGAATCTGATTGATATCATATGGGCTTGTTGTTCTCTTGCATGAGAAGAATTTGTTATAAAAAATACTTGACTGTACTTTTTGGCTGTTGAGATAGACTTTGAAATACACTGATTGCCAAAATAAAAGCAAATAATGAAGACTCTTACAAAATAAGTTCTGATCCATTCTCAAACAGGGAACTCCTTTTATAATGAAATTGCTCTAGAAAAAGAACCACCACAAACCACAAAGTTTTGATAAATATATTGTAAATATATTTTGAGTGAACCTATACATTATTGACAGTTTGAGTCTTAGTGTCTGAAATTCAGAAAAAAATTACTGAAAAGATACTATATAAAAGTATACCTCTGACTCTGCATCCTTTTTTTTTTCTTTGCATGTGCTTTGGTTGAATAAAATCCTTAAAATGAATGCATAGACACTTCGTGGATATTCTGAAGTCTCATTTTCTTTACAGTAAAAAAATCCTCTGTTGATGACTTTGGTAGAGCATAAAATTATATCATATGTATTTTATTTTTTTCGTCATTCAACACACTGTTTTTGCTGTTTGTGGAACTAGAGTAACTGTAGGTGCTCAATTCAGTGTGATTCAATTTGAAGGTGATCTGGTGCTCCGTGTTTGGACTCCTTCAGTCTGTGGATGGTATTAGTATCCCATTTCTAGCTCATGTTAGTGATGTAAGTAGCACATAAAATTTGGAAAGTGGCATAGTTCTGATCAGCCATATTTTTAAGGGGAGATTCATGTTTCATTTGGGGAGGGTTGCTGTATGATAATCCTAAATGGATAAAGACAGTTTTCTGAAGCTTTAATGAAGAATCTCAAGCTCAAACAAAGCTCTGTTAAAAAGTACACTGCATGGCAGGGAAGAGCATGGTCTCCTAACTGCTAAAATGCTTCTTGATACTCAGCCTAGGCTTTACTTTGCTCATTTTCCTAAGAAATAAGAGTGTACTTTGTCTTTAAAGTATCAGAACATGTACCACAATACGAAAGGAAAGTGGGGCAGACAGGGAGCACAAAATGCCACTTGTTAGTGGTTTTTTATGTCACTGACATAAATTGGACTCAAGAGTCAGAGACATGTGACAAGTATATTCCTTAAATGGCCATAGACTTGTTTATTAGCTAGGATTCTTTTTAATTCTAGTTTCAGGATTATTTTTTAAAAGAAATATACAGGTTCAGGTAAGCATATTTTTCTTTCACTGAGCCTAAAAGTCTTTTTCAGACAGTGGCTATTGTTCCTTGGATGGCAGCTGTCGACATTATCTTACTTTCTTTTAAGACTTTACCTTGAATGGAAAGAAAATAAAGTTCCAGAAACTGGAACAGAATGGAACAGTTTAGGTGATAATGACCATGAAGACAAAAAGATATGATCTGGGAAACAGTTCCACCTCAGTAAAGCCAGGACAGTTTCCATTTTCCACCCTATTTTATCATATAATCAATTCAGAGCAACAATAATGGAGCTTGGCCCAGTGTGTTAGTGACAAAATCACATTGTAAATAGGCTAGACAAGCATATGTCTTCTTTGATCTCGTCTTCTTGGTCTGTTGGCTCTTGCATTCCTTTCCTTCTTCAGTTCTTTCCATAACTCACACAGGGACTCAAGGCTCTTGTTTATGCATTTCTTGGTGAATTTGATAACAAACAGCTTTGACATATAAAAGAGAAAGAATGGCAGTGGCAATCTCGTTTGTTCCATTTATCCTATACAATACTACTTTTTAGGTATATTTAGGAATCTTAGCTTTAGTTCGAGCCACAAAATGAAAAATAATAATACATTTTCCCAGATGACGTTTTTATAGCATGAGACAAAGATTAAATGTTGCAGCCTATTGGAAGAAGACCTCAGACTGAACTGCACTGAGAACTGTATCCAGATTTTGTCAAAAAGTGAGGTGGCTGGTCTACTCTAAAAAAAACCTTAGCGAATAACTAACATATATGAAATGCTTACGATCAAAAGTGGATATAGCATTGATATTTTGGTATTTTGGGGGAAAACTACGTATAATATCCTCATCTTGCATAACCTAAAAATATATGAATCTTTCACAAGAAAAGTTAAAAAAGAAGGAACAAGTAACTATTATAGGATTTCAGCTTCAGGATTTCTCTTAAGGACAAACGTCTATCCTGGTGCCATAGAATAGGGTATACAGGAAGTAACAGGAAATTCAGACTCTGCCACAGGCAACATGATTGTTGCAGACTTTGATTTTGTAGCGACTCTACCTTTCTTTGGTCAGTTGACAAAACAGCAGGAATCTCTATTGACTGAGAGAAAAGCTCCTTCCCTTGACCTCCTTCACACTGGACTGGGACCAAGGCTCAGAAACCGGCAGCTGGAAAAATCAATGAAAACACCTAGAAAAACTCATTCTGTTAAGAGACATGAAAACTTCATTTATTTCAGCTCCAAGCATTACTCTTTGGCCGAGTCTCCAGGACATGCTATTTAGCTGCAGCTGGACTTTGTGTAGAGGAAGTATAATGTGATACGCCCTAAAAGTCAGGAACCATCAGATCTTTGGGGACATATGTTACAGATTGCATACATTGTACTATTATATATTGAGAGAGTAAATAATATGTATTGCCTGTGCTGTTATATAAAGCTGGACTTTATGTAAGGTTAACCACATTGTTGGCTTTGTATAAAGTACTGTGAGTATGCGTTATACCTTGCTGTACATAATACAGACCTTAAGCATACTATCTGCGTCGGAGATACCAAGGTACCAGTGATACTTCTCATTCCTGTGATATGTTACAGTGCGGATGGATTATACCTGCAAAACAAGGCCACAGTCTCAGTGGAAACTGCAGATCAGCCAGGAATCAGTTACCAGCTGGTTGCACTTTTGGTTTTTCGCTGGATTCCTGAGTTCATTAATGATTCATCTGCTCCGGTCAACAAAGCTTGACCGTGCATGGAACTGTTGGCAATAGTTTTAATGGGATTCAGTTATCCGAGCCAGTTAGCCAGAAGTGTTATTAAATGTTTGCAGACTACTCATCTATTCATAGGAGATAAAATATTTAACCTTTTCCCTTGTAAATACAAACAAATTATGAGGATGAAAGACATACTACTGTCTGTTTTTATGGTACTGTATAGGATTTTACAACCTATTCTCTATAGGTCTGCCTTTCTTCTAATTACTAAGTTGCAGAAATCATCCAGAATATTTCTGGAAAGAGATGAGTGGGGTAAGTTAAGAAATAATTTGAACCAAGCCAAATATCATAAGAATTTATCTAGAATGAAGCAATCTGGAGAAAATAAAAAAGAGAAAATTATGTTCAAATGATTAGCAATGAGTACAAAAGCACTGACCTTAAGATTGGCACTCCAAAGCTGACCTGTTGAGGAAGCAATATGAATATCTCCAAGACTAAGTCTGGAAAATATTTGTAGTTGTACCAAATCCCTTTATCACTGTAAACCAGGCACGTCACTTCAGACTTGGTGTACCTGAATTACACCCAGCCTAAGTCAGCCTATCGCTCATGAATTCAAAACAAGACATGGAGACCAAATTGAAACACACCAAATTGTGTTTCAACATGATTTGTTTGAAAGATTACATGATCAAATTATTTTACCAGTTCTTGACAAAACAGCTTTATTATCTGCATATGCAGAAATATAATTGCAAAATGTAGTATTTTCAGTTCTGATAGATGTGTTTTCTTTAATGGCAGTCTTCAAAATGTGTAAAAAATAAAAGGTCATAAAAGTAGCACTCATAACCTGCAAGTGTAGGACAACTTTCAGACTATTTGCCTTTTATATTTATTATTTGTAATGGCTGAGAAACATCTATAAATGAAAGAACAGCTAGGAAATGCTTTCTTTAACAATCTGTACTTTAAACAACTGTATCTGTTATAAGAGGCTGAGAGGAAAACATCCTCTATTTTCCATCAATAACATTATAGTAGGAGTGTAGGTTGTTTAGCAAGGCTTAGATGCAGGATATTGAGAGATATTATTCAGTTTACACTATTTTGTCTCATGCAGCAGAAAGTTTTCCTCCATTCAGAGAACCACTACCAGAGATAAGGCCTATTCAAATCTTAATTATAGAATCTTCATGGTTGGAAAGGACCTTTGAGATCATCGAGTCCAACCAAACAACCTACAATCTCTACCTCTAAAGCATGCCCTGAAGTGCCACATCTACACGTTTCTTAAACACCTCTAGGGATGGTGACTCAACCACCTCCCTGGGCAGGCTCTTCCAGTGCCTGACCACTCTAGCAGTAAAGTCATTCCTCCTAATATCTAACCTAAACCTCCCCTGCCCCTGACCATTTCCTCTGGTCCTGTCATTATTCACTTGGGAGAAGAGGCCAACACCCACCTCTCTCCAACCTCCTTTCAGGTAGTTATAGAGGGCAATGAGGTCTCCCCTCAGTCTCCTCTTCTCCAAGCTAAACATGCCCAGCTCCCTCAGCCTCTCCTCATATGACCTGGTCTCCAGACCCCTCACCAGCCTGGGAGCTCTCCTCTGGACACGCTCCAGCACTTCAATGTCCCTCTTGTACAGCGGGGCCCAGAACTGAACACAGCACTCGAGGTGAGGCCTCACCAGTGCCGAGTACAGAAGCACCATCACTTCCCTGCTCCTGCTGGCCACGCTGTTCCTGAGACAAGCCAGAATGCTGTTGGCCTTCTTGGCCACCTGGGCACACTGCTGGCTCATGTGAAGCTGGCCGTCCACCAGCACCCGCAGGTCTGAAATACCCGCAGGTCTTCTACCCGCAGGCAGAAAAGTCTGCCGGGCAGCTTTCCAGCCACTCTTCCCCAAGCCTGTAGCGTTGCTTGGGGTTGTTGTGACCTAAATGCAGGACCCGGCACTTGGTCTTATTAAACCTCATACAGTTGGCCTTGGCCCATCGATCCAGCCTGTCCAGGTCCTCAAATTTAAGCTTTACTTCGAAGATTTAAATGAGACTGAAATATACATTTTGCAGGTATCTGTGCTGACTAAATTAAATCTAATAAGCTTTATTTTATTTTTATCAACATATTCCTACCAGTGCTATGGTATTGAACTGACTTTCTGATGTTTTTTCTAACTTTCTCCTGCAGTTTACCTGCTTGGTGTTCACCTATGCATCTGCCAGTGACTAGAAAAAAAGTCCATATCTGTTGTAGAGCAGTGAGGTGATCTATGTTCCACCCAAAAAAAGAAAACGCAAAAATGAAAGCGGCAATGCCTTTTTGGTTCACATGCGATGTACTTCTTTATGCTAAGGAAAATGGCAGGAGAGAGATCTGTGGCAACACCAGCAAGTAAACAATAGTAATAGCATAATCAAAGGAGAAGGGAATTTATGTGAGGTCAACCATTTGTGGCTAAACATAAAGAGTGAAGGAGTTGAGTCATTGAGCTCACATTGAGCAATTCACTGAAAATGATTCAGGAGTACTTATTTGTATACTTCTTGCGTACACTTCCGGAATAATATTCCTAGGACATTTTAGGCCTCGTTAATACACAGAGACCGCCTTTGCTTAGTCAAAGTGGGACTGGGCCAAATTATATATGTTAGTCACAGAGGAAAACACTCCCTCCCTCGTGTAAACCCACCCAGGTCTCAAGGGATGTACCAGTGACTGATGTGAGCAGTGAACAGTCATTCTGTCTCGGGCTGTACTCAGTCTGCCTTCCTCATGTGGAGGGCTATCTGAGTAGAATGAATGTTTGGTTTAAATTTAATTACTTCAGAAAAAATGTCACCTTGTATGAGTAAAAATGGCAGAATTCAGTCCACAATTGTTAGCAATCCTTGGCTTGATTTCCTTGACTTCACTATTTTTTTTTTTTTATTATTATTATTTTATGAATTCAAAAGAACCAGTTTTTAAAAAGTATGTGCACTTATTTCACTGAAATATTAATGTCTTCTGTTTTGTATTTACTCCCCTAAAGACACTTCAAAATATCATTTTTCATAGACTTTTACTGTAGGAAATCCAAAAAGAAAGATCAATGAATGTAATCACTCTTCTTTTGAAGTTCAATTTTTACTATCATTCATGATGTGAACAGGTGCCTTATAAACCATGTGATATAAGTAGTTAATTATCTCTTTCAAAAAATTTAATGATTTGAAACAGTAAATGATGGTTTTAACAGATTTACGGACCAAAGACAATAAACAGAGAATGAGAAGGCCTTAGGTCACCTAGTTATGTGCCAAAGACTGATTGCGCCTTGCAGCGTATGTTGGATGCTCTAGGGAAAAGGGAGAGAGCAGAAAGATTCAAACAGAAGAAGCATAAGGATATTAGCCAGTCAGGACATTGTTTCTCAAGGTCACTGGGCAGGACATTATGATAACATATACACAATCCTTAAAAAGAGTTTGCATCCTTTTTTTTTTACAATGAACTGAAAAGAAAAGCTGTAACTTAAAGACATTATGAAGTAGGACATTGGAAAACAGATAAATCAGAACTTGTATTTTGTTCATATGGAGCTTGACCAGACGGACAGATTGATGGCGAGAACAAAAATCTTCCCTGTGTTACTGGCCTTCTACTATCCTGTGCATTTAAAGTTTTGCTTTTATTGAGGGAATTAATTTTATGCAGCATTTCCTCACGATCCAAACAAAATGCAACAAGAACAAATTAGTTATTACTGTTATTTAGTAAGTTTCCTACAATGCTATTAAAACAAGAGGTTGGAATGAGAATGAGAATTTCAAGAATTTCAATTTTTATATACTTGAGAATTTAGCTAACAGTTTGACTTTCAAACTCAAATTTTCTTATTAGTGACAACAAAAAAATGATACATTTTAATAGAAGACAATTCACTTCATTAAGCACAGATTATGGTGTGAGTTTCCAAACTACACTCATAAAGTTTCTTTATTTATATGCATTACACAAGTCCTATGGATATAATGCGTGAAGACTTCAGATTCTGGCTGTTATTATTATTANAACAATTACATTTTATCATTCAGTTCATACTGTGCATATTGTCATGACACATTTTGTCTTTAAAATGTAGGTGAATGATTTCAGCAGAGACACTTGAATGACTCAAGGGTTTTCTTCTCAAATAAGCAAGTGCTTTTTTCTTAAACCTTACTTAAAGAAATAAGTAATTAAATATAGTAATTGACTAGTACCACTATCCTTATAAGTTCATATTTGAAGAAAAATGGCTTTTTTCTACCATAAGTCATCTTAAAGTAAAAATGTAATAACTTGATTTGACTACTTTTGATAAATCCTTCAGCATAGGCCTTTCTTGAAACCAACTGCTCTGCTGAGACACACGCATTTCAGAGCATTTGCCAGATCAAGTTAGAAGTGTTATGACACGACACGAAATCTAATAAGAGTCTCTGAGAGAAATTCAAATCGCATCTACGCATTCACAAAAATCTAGTTCCTCCATGTTTCCATTTAGCCGCATTTCCCATTAGTTATATCTTGTTTCTTCGGTAGGTGAACCAGAAAACGGAGTACTCTTTCTCTAGCTAATGAAAATACACAGATGGGGAAAACACACAGTTGATGCATGCTCACCCGGTGTTTGAAATATGATGAAGTTTGTAACAGAAACCCTCAAACTTCCATCAAACAAACTAAGGTAATAGATACACCAACTATGTTGATACTAAAATGGCTGAAACATCATAATACTTTTTATAGGTCTCATGGCTTGAAGTCTACCAAAAGTAAACATCAAATCTATCTTGAGTAGGTTTCCTCAGCTGCCTCCCTGTAAAAGAGGAGCCATTAGATCCTCCTTTAATGTTTGCAGAACTTGAGAACATGTAACAGAATTCCCTCTTGTCTAACAACTAACCTCCACAATTTCTCCAATTTCTTTAAGAATTTTTAATAGACCTTTTCTCTTCAGATGTTGAATGTGCTCATTGAGTTTGAAGGATTGACCTATTCACCCTTGGCCATTTTAGGTGTGAGAAGACTTCTGTAGGCCAAATCTATAAAAGGATCTGAAGCAAAGTAACAGTGAAATTTATTTTGCAAACAAGACTTTGCTGAAGATATTGGGCAAGAGCTGATGGAATTTTTCTTTCCAATGTATGTCAAATTCAGGTTATTAGAAACAAAAAATAAAAGGAATAGAAAAACCAGAAACATATCTGCTTTTTTGTTGTTGTTGGGGTTTTTTTGTTGATTGGTGTGTATTATACATACACGATATATATAGGGTATAAATGGCAAGATTTTGGTATCAGGACAGGGAAGGGCTGCAAGGATTGCAGCACTTTAACATTTGTCTTCCTTCTTTTCTTATATCTGCATCAGTAATTAAATGTTTAGGTTGTGTTAAATGGCAATAAATTAACTTAAATTCCTCAAGTCAAGTCTGTTTTGCTTGTGACAGCAACCAGTCTGTGATTTCACTGTCTTTATTTTGACCCACAAGTTTACTCTCTCTTGTTCTTATTTTCTCCCCCAACCCACCAAGGGAGTGGAGTGAGGAAGTAGTTTTGTGGGTGCTCAGCTACTTACTGGGGCCAAACCACCATAGTCTTTTAAGTTATTTGATTTTTTAGCATTTTATATCAGTTTTCCATCTTCATTTCTATCATCCAGCTTGCTTTGTCTCTTGTATCATATAGCAGCATTCTTATTGGACACAAAGACAAAAAGGTTATTACTGGATCTTATCAAAATTATTTTAAACTTTACTAATCCTGACTTTGATCTATGATCTTTTTGTTTGTTTTCTGGCTCTTATTTAATATGACTAAAGAAACACTTGCCATTAGTTTTTATTCCTCTGTAATGAATCGTTTCACTGCAGTTCCTGATCTCTCATGTGTAGCATTCTTTATTCACTCCTACTATCCTTCTTAAATTGATTCATGGAGTTATGCCTGGAGCTCTCTCAACTCTGCGTGTCTTGCTTGCAGTGGTAACTCCAGACTGTGTGTGCATGTTTGCTTTAGAGAAATTACAGACCTTCTCCACACTTAAATCTTTGTTTTGGCCCAGTTTACTTACCTTACTGGCTTCCTAGTTTATTAGAGCTTTAAACTTTATTTGATAATATTACCTGATTTTTAAAAAAAATCTTTCCCTTACACTTAAGTTTGAAATGATTGATTATAAGCTATTATAAGATGAAATCAGTTTGTTTTTTTTTACATTATGTTTGCTTTTTTTTGGAAGAAGTCTCATACTTTATGGGGAAAAAAATAAACCCAGAGAATTATTTAATGCAGAAATCTCAGCACCACAATGAAGGAATATTAAGGTATACTGTATCAGTAACAAATTCTACTCTAACCCAATTCTTGAATTAAAATCTCCTGTTATTAAGCAATTCCCAGTAGTATTAATTATTAATCATATTAAAGAGTCCATACTACCAGTCAGACTAGCATTCTCTCTCTAAAGAATCTACTTAAATATTGTGATTCAAATTCAATGATACCAATATCCTAGTCAACACTGCGCTATTTTTTTTTTATTATTTATTATTTTTCTATCCCTTCATAGACTTGAAGAAGCAGTAAAATGTATAGAAAAATTGGAAAAGATCTTCAAAATTTGGGAAGTGTATTCCTCTACTATGTGAAAAAGCAGTTGTAAAATCTCTTAGGTGATGTAAAAGAAGACGGAACTGATCAGCTATTTTCTTCTGATAAAGTGACAACAAAAGTTTCACTTCTAGGAATCATTGTCTGTTTTATTCAGGAAGTAATTTAAGTGGGTAAAGAGAAACAAACCTGCATTTTTTTTCTTTGTGTCATCAGTTGAATTTTAATTCTTATGAATAACAGGTATACCTTTCCAACCAGTTTTGGATGGTAATTCCCTTAAAATGTCTGATTTTTTAGATCTGTCCGCAGTATAGCTCAGTGCAGTGCAGTGGAGTATTGAACGGTAGGTAGAACAATTGTGTCATAGTCTATTTTCAGTATATATAGATATATACACACAACCTGTGGTAGAATTAATAAGAGGTACTGAATAGATTAAGTAGATTTCTTCTTGTCAAAAATTAAAATGAAATTATCAACCTTTAACATAGGAATTATTGTCCTGCTTGAATTGTCTATTCCATTTTAACACATCCTTGTCACATGAAAGTAAACTGTACCCTACATCTGCAAAAAATAACGGAGATGAATCAATCACAGGCTGAATATGTCTAATATGGAACTTCACAGTAATGTGTATGAAAATCCAATGGCTGATTTTAAACAAGTCTTCATTGAAACTTAATGGATACAGTTTTCTAAAAGAATCATCAAAACTCCTTAAACCATACACTTTTTCAATAAACATTTGGAATGTAATTATTCTACAGTAAGTATCCTATTAAAGTTAGAGTTATATTTAATAACAGTTGTCGCATAGTTCATAGAGACTAAACCGAATGGCTAGTATAAACAGATTTGCCAAAGATCAACGGTTATGAAGGAGATATGTAGACTATATATACATATATATATAAGAATTCATATTTCTATAGATATAATTACCTTAGGTATGCATATCTATAGACAGAATATTTCCTCCATGCTTTCACGTTCCCATCATTTTATATATATATATATTTCTTATACATGCATACATTTAGACCATGCAATGTTTCAAACAAATTTTTAAAGTACATGCTTTTAAAATAAAATTTCTGTATTAAGTTGCCTTTAAAATCCAGACTTAATTCACTTTTAAGACATCAGATCTTTATCACAGATTTCACACCAAGACCAGTACATTAGACACACAGGGTAAAACAATTTTGCTAAACACCATAGAATTTTATCTATAAACTGTAGACAGTTGCAGTTAGATTAATGTAAATGTCTTCTTTTGACCATAGTTTCCCTAAGACCTCTTTGCATTCTGTAGTGAAAATTAGATAATTTTAGTGTATTTCAGTTGAGCCACCTTAGTATGCAGCAGACTGTTTCTACAAACTTCCTATTGTGCTCCACTGACTAGAAAAGGAGCCTACAGCAACCAGTTCAGATGTAAATATATGCATTACAAGCCTATGACTTTGACTCTTAACTCCTACACTCAGGAAATCATGTATTTAATGGGTTTCTGTCTGCACTGCTAATCTATTTCTACAGAGTAGTCACAAAATAAATTGAATTTTTTAGTTCTATAGGCAAAAAAATTGCTCTGTACCAAAACATACCAAACTCTCTCTGAAACACATCCTGAAAACAGTGTGTTTTGCATTCAGGTACAATATTTTTTATAATCTGAAAAATTTCATTCTGATTGTGAATTTGCAGCAAACAGTGATATAATAAAATAGAAAATAAATGCCAGTCACTTTGAAACAATAGTGAAAATATATTAAAATATAAACCACATTATTATTATTTTATCATTTTTGGTCAAATGTATATTTATAATATATTGACATGTCTTGATGAGAGAAGACTTTATCAAATAGGTGTTTCCTCAAGAAACAAATCCTGGAAAATTTCCCACCTGTGCTTTGTCCGGAGTAACACGTCTGTTAGACCTCATTTTGCAGTAGAAGGAATAGATTTATGATATTTCAATGGTTTATAAGTCCAATAATGCAACTTTGATTTTATTAAATTTGTGCCCTAAATACTGTATGCTGAGCACTGGTGAGTTTTGATCTTACTTGATATGAAGCTTCATTGTCACAATAGCCTTATTATTTTTCGTGACATTGCATGCAACGAGGTGACAGGGTTTGTTCACTGAGAAACACTGGGACATGGCTTGGGGTGGAATATTTATGAAACCACAGAGTGTTAGAAGACTAGATGGACTATTCTGGCTGAGGTATTATCATTTCCCTGAGGTGAACCCTGATCATAAATCTGGCAGACACGCCAGTATCTTCTTACTCATCTCAAATTCTCAGCAGGACCTACACCAAATTTAACTGGCTCTACAGTTTCAGTCTAGCATGAAGTATGCAGTGAAAATCAGAAAGAATGTAAGAGCTGAATGTGATCTGGCTGAATCAAGTTTAGAAGTCACTTATTGCCAGCACCCAGCTTTAAAAAAAAAAGAAGAAAAAGACACTAATGACTGAAGTCTGCTGTACAGCAGGGTCTACATGGAAGATAAATTCAGCCCTGGAACTTGGGAGAGTGTTGATGTAGGATCAAGATTCAGGACCAAGACAGGAATAAGATCAAGGTTTGAAAAAAAACCCAAAACCCTTGTTCAGGAATGAGTCTGATTTTTTTCCTCTACATTGAATCCAAACCTAGTTTCTTCTCAATTTTAACCCCTTTGCCATTGCATAACTGCATACTTTTATGGAAATAAAGTAGATAAACAACTTGATATGAGACTATTCAAACCTTTTAACAACTGGGAGTTATGCTGCTAAGGAAAAGCATATTACACCAGGTAAGATTATAAGGGTACACAGAAATCTTAAACAAACAATCAACCCCACCAAGCCCCATCACATTTACCAGAAATGAGAACCTTTCAAGTCACTGGAAAAAAATCTTTCAATCTGACAAGGTTCAATCCGAGCTTTAGGTTAGGGATCACTAAATGTATCAGTCACTCTCCAGATTCCACAGAATATTTAATGTGGATTGTAAGAGGCTTTGTACTGAAATTATAAAGGTATGGCTTTGTAAGGTAAACTCTTTCAAGGTTAACACATACACTACTAGTGGTGTGTTCTACTGCTTCCAAATAGATCAGCATAGTGGATCATTGAGTATGATGCTACACATTGTAACCGGCATGTATTTTTATGGAGAGCTGTCCAGAAAAGCGAAGAAGACCAGCTATACCTCACGAATCTCCAAATATATTATCTTTGGAAAAAAAATAGTCATATTCCATTGCCACTCCTGAATTGTCTACAAGTTTCCTTATGCTCAACATTGTTGTATAACCTTTTTAGTTTCTTTCAAACTAGTTATGAAATTAAAGAGGTATGCAGAGGGTTACTGCCAGGTACTGCTTGAAAGAATTCCCTCAGGTCTTGCACACAGTCAAGAGTAATTGCGTCTTAATGAGTTACTAGTCATCAGCTGTGCAATAGGAGCTGACTGTGCATATTCTTAGCTCACCTGAGGTGTGAAATAACGCCTGTTTAATCTCAACTATGCTCATTACTACTTCAAGTTAATGTGTTTTACTTTGCAATTTGGAAAGCCTAAAAGCATAAACAGTCAATACAGGACAATATACTACGAAGATTCACGATGTCCGGCATCAAATGTTTTTTAAGAAAGCCTAGAACTGCACAAAAAAGGCTAGGAAAGTTTCCTTTTTAAAGTTTATATAAATTATTATTTACTGAATAATAATAAAAAAAATGTGACCATGGTTAATTTACCCAAGTTTCAGTAAAACTGCCTTCTGCAATTCTAATTACCTCCTTTCTGGAGAAGAAAAATAATAGGACACAAAGGACAGTTTATTAAGTTTCAAGGTAATGCATTTGCCTTCAAATGGTTAAACATTGAAAAAGACATATATTAAAGTAAATCGCTCTTACTAAAATAAATTTTTTCTATGCCTGAATATTGACATGATCCTAATAGCATGAAAAAATGAATAGAAAATATGACTGGAGAAACTGTAGTTTAATACTAAAATTGAGAAATACAGGGGCTGAGAACCTTAACTTTCAAGAAACTGTGTACTTTCAGAGTAGCTTTTCTGCTTTAAATGTTTATATTTTTCTTATGGATAAATTATGTCAAGGATTTTAAGAAATGCCAGAGAACATAACTAAGTTTTCCGTTACTAAGAAAAAAATCATATCTATTAGTTCTTGTATATTCAAATGTACTTTCAGTGTGACTTGAATCATTGCATACACTATTTTCTATCCTGATAGTAAGATCAAACCTTAAATTTAATTAGGATCAATAATTATTTCCATTTCCCTGAAAAACTGTAGAAAAGTAAATTACTGTGTCATATTTCAGAAAAAAATTGCAGATATTTCAGAGCTTTGGCTGTCTTGGGTACAAAAATGCCAAAGTGGGTGGATACCATGGAACATTATTATTTAGTTATTTTAGAATTCTGTTTCTGACAAAATCCCACAGAAAAATTGTTTTTGAAAATCTTAATTACTGTTAAATTATTTTTTTAACCAGCTCTACCATACATGCAAAATGAGATAAACTTCAGGTACTCTATGATGATGTATAAGGCCAGACTGTATACTTCCATAGTACCTGTAAGATTTAAAGGGTGTTACAGTTTCTGCTATTAACATACTTCTAGGGAACTTTTATGGCTTCAAACAACTGGTCTTGCTCAACAGCCTTCTGATTTTGTAGACATTTTCCCTCTTACTTGTGATAAAATCCTCCCGTGCTAAATAAAACCCGAGTTCTACAGACTAGATGACCTTTAAAGGTCCCTTCTGACCCAAACTATTCTATGATTCTATAATTATATGACTATAGATGCAAAAACGGGTACTTGTAATATAATACTAGTAGAAATAGTACTATTGTGGAAACTCACGTACACGAGTCAGAGCTTTCAGGAGGTTTGCTACCATTCAAATCTTCTAAAACTGGAACCTGAGTATTAAAAATCATTTCAGTCCTACTCCAGACATGATCAACTAGGAAGAACTGCTTACTTTTTTTTTTTTTTTTCAGTTTGGGCTTTTTTGTTCAAAATCTCATTTGAACAGTTTTTCAAAGCCAAAAAAAACCCTATTAAATATGGAAAGCAACCTGGCTTCCAGTTTGTGGTTTTTCTTTTCTCCACCTCTCAGGCCTTCACATAAATTATTTGGTGTCTTGTGTCCAGCCACTGTAACCCTTTGTTTCATTGGCCATGAAAGTGATTTACAACTATGCAACAAGTCTTCGCCTATACAACTTTGGCAGTGATAATAATACTATAAAAAAATCACTCTCTGTTTTTTGTTTATTTGTGTGTTTCTGAGTTTTGTATATGCATATCAGAATCAATATTGGGTAGATTTCTTGTCATGATAGGTAAGTCTTAACCTGAGCAGGTCACCTCCTGCTTTTGAGTTTCTATTTGCTCCCAAAGAGATTCAGGCACCTCCCACACTAGAAGCCCTGCTTTTCTTGGATTTGAAAGCAAAGAATTAGAAGACAAAATCCACAAATTAGTACAGAACTTCAGTTGGTGAATTCAGATTACAGTCTCAGGTTAAAGATCCGAGAGCATGCTCAGCTCTAGAGAGTCTGTTTCTTCATCTTTCTTTTTCTCTTGTGACCCCCAGTTTATCACCCTCCTTATCTGTTCTTGACACACATCTCCTAACTTCCTCACTTGTTTTCTCTTGGTTTGCAATGTTCAGTTCTCACTGGGCAATGAGTCCTAGCCCAGCAGGGTCCATGAGTAGTCTGCAATAAATGGAGAAAATCCAGTGGAGATCAACAAGAAGAGTAGCAGGAATCAAAACTTGACTGATAAGAAAAAGCTGAAAGAATCAAGAATTTTTTAGACTGGATTACCAAATAAGACAACCAGTAATTCTCTATGCCCCTTTTGAGTAGGGCAAGAAATAATGACTTCTAACCAGGGCACGATTTCTCTGTGTCTTAATGAAATTTCTTTTCTGGTAGAGAGAGGTAAGCATAGAAATACATTCTCTAGGAAGCTATGGAATCCATGCAATTGGAAGGACTTAAGAAGTTAGAGCAATGGGGATGGTCTAAATTTATCAGCTCTCAGGAGAGAGACAGATGGCTTGCTGTATTTCCGGACTTTATGGCAATGCAATTCATTTATTGTACTAAATTCTACTGCAGTAGATTTTCCGGAAGCTGGCATAAATAAGAAAAAGAATTATAATATTTTTATGGTTACTAAGTTGATATTTGCACAAAAATAGATGGAAGAGATCATAAATACCAATATTGTCTATATTCTGTTTTCTCCTCTTTTGACCTTCTGAAAGCACATAATCCCTTAAGAAAACAGATGAAGTTTACCCTTTTGACTTCCGACATATGCAAAAGAATTGTTTATCATTTACATATAAGGGTTCCTATATACAAATTTTGGACTTTGATAGAGGACGTGTTTATCATCCAAATTAATTTTAGCTTGCATATCTCTTAATTGAGATGGTTTAATGTTGATATGAGAATGACAAAGTCCCTGGAAAAAAATGAAATATTACGCATTGTTTAATGCTTGTAGGGAATTGACAGCATGATGAATTCCATTCCTGTGTGTCTGTTTTTACAACTGTTGATAACGCAGATAACAAATGTAATAACTTTGGGAAAGTGGAAAACAGAGAGGAGAGAGAAAGAAAACCAAAATGGATTTTTTTCAAAGTGCTTTAGCAGGTGCTTTTAGTCAACGATGAGAGCATTTACTTTCCTTTCCAAGAAGTTAGTCTGCTTTCAAACTTGAGCATACGCCTTGGTGTATCCTCAGTCCAGGATACATTCCCTTCAACTGATTTAAAATATAAAAAAGTAGGATAACATGAAACTTCTTAGATTCTTGCATTTTTGTGAATCAACATTCCTTCCGTAGCAAGATCTAGTGACACTTATGTAGAGGGAAATCACCGCTCACTTGACCTGAAAGTATCAAGGCATCACCTCTAAGGAGAAATGGTGGCAATTAATTTCAGATCAGCCACTTATGTGAGGTCTCTTCAGTCAGACTAAACCTCAAAGTTGACCACTTCTGAATACTCACTACATAGAGATAAGTAAATATTCTTGTTGTAAGGACACATTTTGCCACTATACACCCATCGGGGTTTTCTCCCAGTGCAATTTCAATAGTTTGCTCTGCCTCTCTAGTCTGACTCTCCTATTCAATCTTTCTGGATCTAGTAAGGTATAATCATTCTCATCCCATCCCTTTGATCACCTCAATATCCCACTTGAACACTTATCCTCTCTGCTTTCCTTAGGTCCTTCTCATTTTCTTGTTCCAGGTTTTAATTCTTTGTGTTGTGTGACGTGGAATGAAGAACATCACATTTCTCAACTCTTTTTCACTGTTCTAGATGATGGCAGGCACCTCAATGCCTCCACAATATCCTCTACCTGAGGTGATCCTCATGGGTTGTGTCTGGGCTCTGATGTAGCTTCTATGTTTTGTTTAGCACTACTGTGATTAAGAGTATATTTGTAACTATCTAATCGGCCTTTAAGGACCCTTGAGTTTTATGTAAAAGATTCAATATGAAACCATAACATATGTGATGCATTTATTATCTGTAAAATATTAATAAAAATATTTGTGTCAACTTCTTGTGTGACTAGGTTTCCAGATAATTTTTTTTTTCAGGTCAGTATTTGATCTATGAATCTGCATACTGAAGCAATTGGAAAATGTTTCTTTTAAAACTTAATATACCTGTTTATAATCATTGACAGCTGAATATGTTAGTGACAAAAATGAGCTTTTGGTCCGCAGTGAAATATTGCAGAGCCAAATGGCTATGGAAAAATGAGTCATATTTTGTTTTAGCTCCCACATCATCAGTGGATCCGAGCAAAGTTTTAGCTGCAGGACCTTATTCTGCCCTCAGTTTTATACTTCCCTGCTTAAAGAAGTTTAAACTAGAGGCAGAAATTGAAGACAAGAAGTTGTTCCCAGTAGACTTGGTTTGACAGAGTTCTTAATACTTGCGTTAATGTCTAAGTCAGAAAGAAATCAAAGCAAATCTCATAGTTTCCAGGACTGACACACTTAGGAAATACCTAAGAAAACTTTCTCTGCAGTTCCCGAGAGAAAATAAATGCAGACCCTCATAATGCAGATTTTACAGAGCTGTTTTCGGAGTAGAAGCATGAGGGGATTTTGCCTCTATAGCAGGGCAGGGATCTCTTTATTTGTCAGTAGTTTACTTGCCAGCAATACAGTTAAACCATTCATGAATTTAAAAAAAAAAAAAAAAAAATTGATGGGCTTTTTTTTCTTGTTAAGAGGAGCAAAAAACATGAGCAGTTATCTATCATCGGTGAGAGTTCTAGTACCGTCATACTGAAGCAGTGTGTCACTTAGCTATGATGCTGAGTTTAAGAAAGGTTTTACACATTTATCTTCCACTACACAGGAAAAAACTTCAGCCTCTACATGATAGGCTATCTCAGAAAAAGACAGGATGCTACTTTGCACATGAGTATCTTAACCTTTAAGCAAGGAAATCAGTCCTACTTTCTGATTCTGGCTTAAAATATCGAAGTAATAATTTCACAGACATATATATAAAAAGGAGTTTTTCTACCTTATTGGTATTGACACCAAATAAATCTTTGCCAAGCAAACGGAATATTCTCTGCTGGATTCAGAAGAAGGATCTGAATCAAACTGCCAATAGCTGTTCAAGTATGTGATGCAACAGTGGTGAGAAGGATTCGTTGCATTCTTGTAGTGTCTGGAGAATGTCTGTAGAATGCCTTCTTCCAAAGAAGAGAGGTGAACTCGATTTCCACACCTTCTGCAAGTGGGCTGCTTGGGAAACACAAAAAGGACAATCACAATCACACTGTTTTCATGATAATAGGAAATTCTCTACTTTCATTTTTACCGTTTCTCTTTGAGAAGATTCTTTTGTTTCTTTTCGGGTTTTTTTTTTGTTTTTTTTTTT
>VXBH01001044.1:42350-61705 GCA_013400035.1 Rynchops niger
GGAAAAAAAAAAGAGTTTAATTGAATGAAAACAAAATAAATCTTTAGTTTCATGTTTTATTATACTTTTATTATACATTTTTTTTTCAGCTCAGTGGTTGAATTTAGAAATTGCTTACCTAATAGACAGTGTTAAGCAATCTGAAAAATTACTACGTTATTTATGGGATATAATATATACCAAGATATAATCTGTTTTACAGAGAACAAGGAATTGACAAGACATGGTGAATCAAAATAATCAGAGTGCCATTGGTGTGTAGACCAATCTTCTGTCCCAGGACAAAGAAGTTAATTTATAAAAACATTCAGTATAAAGCAATCTTTGTGATATAGGTGTCCATACATTGTGTCACTAACCCTATATTTCCTATACTAAACCTATACTTTATATACTAAGTATACTAAACTATTTAGTGAACAAAGAATGCATCTTGTAGTTGTTGCATGTGTTTTTATTTATTTTTAAAGGCATCTGCCGGGAAAGAGAAAGCAGAATTGTAGTACATGCCTCAGAAATATTTTTTGTCTTTGCAGGAAATCCAGTTTAGTAGATTTTCTTCACCTTGATCCCTAAGACTGCAAATCCACTTTCATGAAAGTATTATGTGTGCTCTGGAACTTGCTTAAAATAACATATTTTTCAAGTCACCGTGTACAGGATCAGCAAAAATTATTTACTGACTAGTCGTCAGGCTTTATCAAAACATTCTGTGAATACAGTTGTTGGGAATAAAAAAAAGTCTTGTAAAGATAACTGCATGCAAATATAAACACCATCTGAAACAGCACCTGGGATTGAATCATGGTGCTTCACAGGAGGACACCGAGCGATGACAGTTTAAGATAAGCCTTGTTAACAGGTATTGCAGCATACTTATATGCACAGGCACACAGCAAGCAATGCACCACATTGCTTTTGCGTGGATATGAGTGTAGTATTGTCTTTCAGTCTTGTCATAGAATTATAAAATAGTTTGGATTGGAAGGAAACTTTAAAGGTCATCTAGTCCAACCCCCCTGCAATGACCAGGGACGTTTTCAACTAGATCAGGTTGCTCAGAGACCCATCCCACCTGAACTTGAATGTTTTCAGGAATGGAACATACACCACCTCTCCGGGCAACCTGTGCCAGTGTCTCACAATTTCTTCCTGATATCTAATCTAAATCTACCTTCTTCCAGTTTGAAGCCATTACCCCTCACCGTATCATTGCATGNTGCTCATGTCCAGCTTTTTCTGCTTCTGACCTACATGCGGATGTCACAGTAATGAAATATCTTCCCCTTTAATAATTAACGTGTTGACATGTATCATTAAAATATTTTTCAAGAAAGACATAGCATACATAGCTGTAACATGGCACTACCTGAAATTCAGTATTACTTCTCCAAAATTGGACTAGGATTATGCATTTTTTTTTAATCAGCTTTAATTCAGCTGATTAATTATCAGGTAAATAAGTTCAAATTAGCTTTACATCTCAGTTGAGCCCAAATCAGCTAATGACTGCATTAAAAACTTTAATCTATAACTGGATTAAATGACATTTCTAGCCCTTTTAATGACTCCAGAGAATAGCGCAGATACTTTGGGTCTTCAAGCTACCCTCAGTGCTAGTCAAGAAGTGGAGGACGTCCAAGAACATTAATTTGGAAAGAAACCGCAGTGATCCTATTGCAGGAGAACATGCTGCTAGGTGGACTGAACACTGCTTTTTTTCTCCATCTCACAACTGAATAGCGTAAATAAGCCTAGATGAAGAAATCACTCAAACCTACAAAAAAGTAATTTCCACATAATTTTTATCGGGGTGTCTTTCCAGATGCCCTTCTTTTTTCAAGCAATGATGGCCTTTTAAACCTGTGCTTTCCTGCTTCTCTTCACCTGGACTTCTCCCACTGACTTAATAAACCCATCAAATTTAATGCAGTGCCAAATCATTTATCTTATAAAAATCTAAAGAGCTGCTTTAATGATAGCAAACGAACAGCCACTAAAGTGATATAGTCACCTTTCCATTTAAAGTCCTCCTACTCCTCAAAAACTGTACAGTACAAAAAAGAGGTAAATCACCAATTATTTCTTTGGGCATGCTGTTCCTTAAGGACAAAACTTTCTCATTTGACAATTTTAAGCACAGAATAAGAGAAGTTCCATTTTGAAGTCTAAAATGATTAGACAAGAAATACTGCAGCACTTTACAGAGTAAGGAAAGGATAGAAACTGGAGATGAAAAGGGGCATTAGATCACCATATTTATTTATTTATTTCATTAATCCAAGATTGTTATTTATGATAGAAAACCTTGGAAAGAAGGAGGCACCCAGTGGAATCTGAGGTATTTTCATCTTGTTAAATTTCAGTATCTATCACAATAGAAAATGTATAATGAAATGTTCTTTTTCTAGTTGCATGTTGATTCTCAGCACAAATCAGTTTTTTTTATGATCAGTTGAAGATATACAAACAGTGAAAAACACCACAGACCACAGTTTCACACTTCCCAAAATAATGATTATTCACTGATACAAAAACAATCTACAAGAAGTTTTGTGGAAACTGTACAACAGCTGAAGAAGTGTAGCAATGCAGTAACCGCATTTAGACAGAAAATGCTATATGTGCCAGTGTACATTTGTGTGCTAATAGCACCTGTATGAAAGTAGCAAACTATCATAAAAAGGGTTTTTTTTTTGCAGTTTTGATACCCCTTCAGATCTATGGCAGCACATGGATTTCCAGATATTAAGCATGCCTTTTATCATCTGTGTTTGACTAGAAGCTCAAAACTTTTGATGTTTTTCAAATGTGGATCTTGAAGCCACTCAGTACATTTGAGATTGAGCTACTGTAATGCAGTCAATTTGATATTGTCTCTTATGCTATTCTGTCAACCTCACACATTATTGGAGTTACAGGGACTCACAGATTATAGATAGTTGTCATTATCATGACAGATATATCATTAACAAGTCATTACATACAATAAAACCATAATGGTATAGGTCTTAGATGCTTGCAGAGTTGGGTTTTGTTATTTGCCTGTGGTTTTTATTCTATGAGTACATCAGAACAAGAAGTGTTTGCCTTAGGATTGTTCTGAGCATTTTGTGCTCTCTCAAGGTTTTCAAGGAACAGGGGCAGAGGAGAATATATATAGAGAGGAGAAATGGTAATGGAGAGTCATCAATTTTGAGAAGTTATTGGCAGCATTTTCTTTTGGACATTAGTTAAGTCCAGCAGTTTTGCATTGCTATTACAATCGCATCCATGTTTCCAGAGCTCCAGATGGAGCTGACTCTCCTCCACCCGTTGCCGTGGAGTTCTGCCTGTTTACTCCATTGTTTGCAAAAGGGAAATCAGGCCCAGGAGTTCTAAAAATCTTCAAGAGATTTCTAACACATAGGAAAGTGCTTTCTTACCTCTACCAGAGCTCATATTTTGACGGAAAGTAAAACACATTGCCAGCAAATAAACATGTATTTTGGCAAGTCTGAACAGGCCAGCCTAAACGTCCAGTGCTCACAAACCAGCCAAATCCCAAACGTGAAAGGTTCAAATTGGCTGGACAATATTTATGGCAAGTTGCACAGTCCAGTTTCAAATAACACAAGCCATTACTTCCAATACCATCCCATATATATATATATATATATCTCACCACCAGGCAAAAATGACAAATTATATTAGCCTTCTTATGACTGAGAATCTCAGTGCATCTTTTATGAGCATTTCTTTCTCAACCTATAATCCAGAAACTAACAAGAAACTTTATCTCTTTAAGATAACCATGTTCATTGCATTCACCCTCCAAGAATTATCTTTCATTATTTCTGAAGGTATTCTCCTAGACTGGTCTGGTTTCTGGTTTAGACTCTAGCTGTTTCTGGATAGATTAATCTGGCAGCAAACATCCTGATCTCCTTCCAGCCTATACAATAGCCTTTTATCATAGCTGGTGTAGGCCAAGTTTGTACGTATATATTGGAAATTAGGTCTTCAACCCTTTTATGCTTCTGTGACTGTTACAGTATAACCTGCATGTACACCATGTTATTTACCTCTTTACATATGTTAAAAAAGATTTCTTTTTCTTTTTTCATTTTAAATGGAAATTATTTTCTTCATATTTTCCAAAATAAGTTGCTTTTGTGAGCTACTTAATAACATCAGACTTTCAGGCTATGACCACTACACAGAACTTACATGTAGTGGAACACCTTTATGTGCAACAGAACGGTTTTAAAGTTCCCTTAGGAAAAAAAAAAAAAAACCCACAACTTTGTTTGTTGGAGTGGTCTTTAGAATAAAATTTCTAGACTACAAATTCTGCCCTAGACAGTTGAGGCATCAACAGATTGCTACATGGTCCTAGGAATTTTAGAAAGGTAATTTTTTCATAAAATATGATCACATAGATCAGCCTTTTACGAGGGTAAAAGCAGGCATCTTGGTTTCAAACAGGTATTAGATGAGAGCTACTCTAGAAGAATATTCTGAGTATTGAGTAAGCACAGTTTATTAGCACAGCAGGAGAGGTGGGCCAAGCCAGCAGTGTAATGATATGAGGCCTTGTTAATTTTTTCTGTGTGATTTAACAGTCTAATTTACAAGGATTGTTGAGGAATACTTATTTTATAGCTACAGTGAATGAAAGCCTCATGGATGAAGATATAACACTGACTGCTAAGAACTGTCAAAAACATACCTAGAAGATAAGTAAGTTTGCAGATGACACCAAACTAGGTGGGAGGGTTGATCTGCTTGAGGGTCGGAAGGCTCTACAGAGGGACCTGGACAGGCTGGATCCATGGGCCAAGGCCAACTGTATGAGGTTGAATAAGGCCAAGTGCCGGGTCCTGCATTTCGGTCACAACAACCCCAAGCAACGCTACAGGCTTGGGGCAGAGTGGCTGGAAAGCTGCCCAGCAGAAAAGGACCTGGGGGTGCGTGGACGGCCAGCTTGACATGAGCCAGCGGTGTGCCCAGGTGGCCAAGAAGGCCAACAGCATTCTGGCTTGTATCAGGAATAGCATGGCCAGCAGGAGCAGGGAAGTGATGGTGCCTCTGTACTCAGCACTGGTGAGGCCTCACCTCGAGTGCTGTGTTCAGTTCTGGGCCCCTCTCTACAAGAGGGACATTGAAGTGCTGGAGTGTGTCCAGAGGAGAGCTCCCAGGCTGGTGAGGGGTCTGGAGACCAGGTCATATGAGGAGAGGCTGAGGGAGCTGGGCATGTTTAGCTTGGAGAAGAGGAGGCTGAGGGGAGACCTCATTGCCCTCTACAGCTACCTGAAAGGAGGTTGGAGAGAGGTGGGTGTTGGCCTCTTCTCCCAAGCGAATAATGACAGGACCAGAGGAAATGGTCTGAAGTTGTGTCAGGGGAGGTTTAGGTTAGATATTAGGAGGAATGACTTTACTGCAAGAGTGGTCAGGCACTGGAACAGCCTGCCCAGGGAGGTGGTTGAGTCACCATCCCTAGAGGTGTTTAAGAAATGTATAATGCAGCAAATTAGATTCTGCCTCCTTTTTCGACATAACTGAAAATACTGTTTTTTCAAAGGCTGGCATACCAGGTCAAAGGGCTGCACAAACTGGAAGAGCCTGCAGGCAACTGATTTACTGGGTACCAGCTTGGAAGGCAGCTAAGTATCTTAGAAGCTGAAAAGTGTGCAGTATGATTAAGGGATTTTGAGTTAGGGCTTTCTTATAAATATGTGACATTTAACTTAAAGGAAGATATATTTCCAAAGGGAGCAGACTGAAGTGTTTGAAGTTAAACCAGATCTATTCAGACAATAATCTTGGGTACCAGCTTTAGCAAAGAACTGTGTGATTCTGTACTAAGCCAGGTAATGCCTCATAGCTGGAAGCTTGAGAGAGGTGCACTCAGGGAAATAAGGAAAGATCATGGATGCAATTTGCCCAGTAACTGTGAGTTCAAGCACTGAAGCAGCGGTAAAACCATGAGATTTTTGAGGTAAAACCATGAGATTTTTGTGTTAAATCCTGTTCTGAGGGCTGTGACAATTTTATATGCTTTTTATTTTGTCACAGAAGATGGAAATCAAGCATACAAAACTGTATTATTCAATGAAATAGACGTGTTTGTGGTTTGGTTTTTTGTTTTGTTTTGTTTTGCTGCGTTTTTTTTTCTTTTTTCTTTTTTCTTTTTTAAATCCAGAAAATTATGTCTGGAGCTCCTCTTTATTAAAAAGTCTATTTTGAACTAAAAATAGGGGAAGTATTTTTTTAACAGTGAAGGCAATTTCCCACTGACACTGCATATTCTGGGACTTTGAAGATTCTCCATCATTTTTGCATCTAGAATGAAAACTGGATGTCTTTCTAATAGAAAGACTCAGACTGCAATTATAGATCCTGTACAAATTATTGAGTTTTTTCGGACTTGATCTGATCATATCTGAAAGCGCCCCCTGCCTTCAAACTCCATGAATCTTTTCTGCATTAATATTGATATGTAGATGTACTTAAAAATGAATTGAACAGACTCTTGCAGGAAGGGTAATGCATGAAAAAGATAGCTGGCTGATGTATGTAATAGATTTTCCCTCTAAAATTTCTTTTTTTTTTGTTCACCAAGGGTATGTAAATGACAAGAGTTGATTTTGTTGATGTGGAGTCATAGCTTACTGGAAGGTTGTCTAATTAAAAAATAATGAAGGAATCAATTAAAGTTTCAGCTATTTAGCACAGTAGTCAATACATAATTCCTGGCAAAAAAAGCACTGCTGGCTGGAAAATGTGTCTTAGGCACGATAGCTCCTATTTTTTGTAAAGAAATATGACTTCTGTCATTTACAGTCTTATAATAACAAACTTCATTACTTGTTTGGGAAAACTCTGAGCATAAGTAAGCTAAGAGTAACTTCTTGGTACATAATCTCGTTCCACTGAGTTCCATGGCTAATTACACATTTATTACACAATCATTGCCTAAATGTTTAACATTGATGCTTCATCAACCAGGATGATGCAATTTTCCCAGTGTTTTTCAAGGTAGGTGCAGATCTCCACACACCTCAGTCTCCCCTCGGCTGGAATGGGATGGCTCTTCCATTTGATTCCTGATGCAATAGTAATGTCACACTTTTGTGTGGCTCTCACAAGAGCAAAATTAGAGAACCTGTAAACCAGCAACAGTCAAAAAAGCAAAAATATTTTGATTTGCTGGGACTACAGTTGGACTTACAGACTTTGTTGTCCTCGACTATAACAGGGTGATCATCAATTATAATACATGACAGGTAAACACGTGTATATAAACATAGACTGAAATTTAGATAGGTACGCACTAGATTTATACAGGGCATGCCAGCTATCGATCACAGAGTTCAAGTAATTGGTTTCAATCTGTTAACTTTAAAGAAGTTAACTTTAAAGATGTTACTCCTAATTATAGGTGTAACTGAGAGAAGAATCTATTTTACTGATTGCTGTTTTTAAGACCTCATGAGTGATATAAAATGTTGAAGTTAAATAAGCTGGGAATTCCCAAATAAACTGTCGCTCCCCCTCACTCCCCTCTAAAACTGTAGGCCAGTCCAGAATGTATAAAAGATTGACACATACTACCCTTCATGTTTCATGAATATTTCCAGGCTGAAAAACTTAAACAATGAGAGACACAGTGCACATAACTACCACATAAAGATATTTTGCTGGATGTACTTTCTGCACTTTAAAAAATCCCTCAATAGAAGTTACAAAAGAAATAAAATTCTGTGAAAATAAAAACACAACATTTTTTTAAGGGCACAGTATTATCTGCTTCACTGCTTCTCATTGGAGGCATCTCTTCATTGAGGATGATCTTGCTATGCTGCTGAATTCACAGGTATGCCCTAATGGTCCCCTGACAGAGGGAACATTGAAGAATAGTGCTTGCAGAGAAGGTTTGCAAAGGACCAGCAACATGGTTTATGGCTAAAGATCAAGAACCAGTTTTTTAGCCTTTCCAGTAATCATCAAAATATACCAGCTTTTCCCTGATAAAGTGGGCATGTAGCTATATTTTCAGTCATGAAGCCAATATGGAATAAAATCTCCATATGTTCTTCCTCATCCAGATCAGTATGAATTCCAGGAGAAATTCCAAGAAATCTGGAAACTGTATAGGGCCACTGTAAACCAAGGACTTTAGGTGCCAAGAAGCTTCAATCTTGTCCAGATCCATTCCACACCCTACATATGGGTTGTGTCTAAATACTACAGTGTAGGCCTAAATATACTTCTTAAGGAATTGCATATGTCCTTTGGAACAGAACATTCTATTATCTATTCCTCTATCCCTGCCGTGCTGACCAATAGCTGTTGATGGTATGAAGAGAGAAATAAAGAATATATTCAAAGAAGAGTTCTCTATTTTTACAAGCAGATCAAGAAAGTCATCACATCTTAGTAAGTAACAAGGAAAAAAATGTTATTCACATACTTCTACTTCAAACTGTGTTCATTATTCTTTTTAATTCAAACCAGCAGCAATATCTTTCTGGTTCAGCATCATGACATTTATTCTACACTGTACAACTTCATGCAAATTCTGATACTACCAAGAATCAAGGGCAAGATAAACAGGACTCAAATAGCTTACTGTAGAAAAGGGACAAGAAGGGTGTTATCTATTCTTCCTATTTTAATCAGAATCAGAGGTATATTTTTGAAGAAAATCTCCTGGCTATCTCAATTACAGTGCTGTGGTTGGCAACATTGAGTGGCCTCAAAGCATGAAAACTGCAGTTAGAGCAAATAAACTCCTTAAAGTTGCCTAATGTGTTCCAATCAGTGTGTTGAGTGCATGAGACAAGACAAGAGGTATTCTGAAATATAATCTTTGAAATGCATGTGCTGTGGACACTGCATCATCACCAACAATACCCTGTAAAACCATTGTGTTGAACCACTCTGCTCAGTAATGTAGGCATAGCCACATGGACAAAAATAATCTCCATGATTTAAGTGCTACCTAAATTGCATGGAAGATGCAAAGCAGAACTTGAAGTCCTGTTCATCTCGTTGTCCAGAGTAGGGAACTGGCCACCTGACTACATAGTTCCTTTCTTCCAGTGTCTGTATTCCTATGAAGTCATTCTACAGAGGTCACCCCAGGTCTCATCTGGAACAGATTACTCCATAAAGCACTAGCAAGACACCCTCTGGAGGAAAGCAGCTCACAGTGGAATAGGTGCAGAAAGGACTACTAGCATGATATGGAGATCTGGTTCCATCAGCTAAAGCTGAAATACTTTATTCACCTTCTAAAATCAAAAGCTGAGTGAAGATACAATTTATGAAAGTACTAAGAGTATAATTCAGTAAACTCTGTCTGTAAATAAATTTAGATAGCAGAAGATCTACATGTCAGAAGTATGTGCTCCAGGAACGTTTTTTTTTACAGTGGACATAATGAGCTAATTAATGTTACCCTTAAGTTGATGCTGAAGTTTTATATTATTTTATATATACAATTATATGATATTATCAATAAGATAAGTATTGTGAGCCCACACTCCCAGTTTCTATATACCCAAATATAAGTTTCTGTCATCTTTTCATCTTTAAGGACCACCACAGTTACACTACATAGGCTGGCACACAGTTCTTCAAAACATCAGTTTGTTTAATCAATGAAACAGTCTATGTGACAGCGTAGAGTGTCTATTGTCTGTTTATGAAGTGCAAGGAATCCTAACGCATTTTCAGAATCTGACCATTTATATCACATTCTAAAGTGATTTTGTCTATTGCTATTTTTATATCTCAAATGTTTCCACATGTGTTTCATGTCAAGTATGTGAGTGTCCCTTTTGAAACTGAGCATATATACTATTAGTAAGAACAAGACCCAAGCTGTTTATATATAAGACCAAGATCTCTGGCTGATGTAAATCAACATAACTACAGTGGTTTCAGTGTAAAACCCCATTAGCCAAGAATATTATTGGTTGAATAAAAAGCAATTTCTTTCAATTCTGCATCTTTTCTAGCAATCTAACTAAGCTTATTTGAAACAAGCAAAAAATAGCAATCCAATTTCTAAAAATAAATGGTATGCAAACAAAAAGCATGGAAATATTTCCATATTTTGCAAAAATGTGTTATTTTGTGGAAAAAATACCTTGGTAATTGCTTTGTAGAACTGTATGATTTTCTGACAAATTCATTCAAATCTTTATATCTTTACTTTGGTTAATGTCTGAAATGTGTTTTAAACTATTTTATACAGAAGAAATCAATCATGGTAAGCGAGTATGAAAAAAAGTAGTCTCATATTTTATTTCTGACTGTAAATCTTTGATTGAAAACTGGGAAGTGGCCCTTCTGAAGCTAATTCTTTTTTATTTCACTTAGTCAACAGACTGGTAAAAACTCCTGGAGCCTGTACTGTTCTGACTTATACCCCATGAAACCTCATTGAAGTCAAGAACCCATGGACTTTTAAAAGATATTTGATTATCATGATGAGGCATATGTACATCCAAAATGTATTGGCGATGCAGTTTAAAATCTGTGTTGCATTAGGAAGAACTGAAATGTTTTACATTACATATCACACTTGCATCCTATTAGTAGGCACTATAGATTCAAATGTATTTTTAGATTAAGGCTTTTTGGCACAAAGTTTGTCAGAGTAAACAGCTCATTGCATCTGAAATTAATTCCTAATATAATGTGAGCAAGGATAAGAAAAAGCTGAGGAAGATTAGAGTGGATGAAATTCTCTGCTATCTTGTGGCTATTTAGGCCAACCTTTGTTGAATGATATGGACATCTCTACTCAGTATGAATGTTTTAAGACACAAAATTACTAAATGTACAACACTATTTGGTGTTATATCAAGCCCAAGGTACTCTTGGGGGTTCTCTCCTTCTATATGATTCTTAGAGCTACTATAGTCAGATGAAAGGTTGATATAAAATCTAACAGCATTTATACAATTTCATAAAATAATTCTCATCTAAAAGGTGCCTAAAATAGAATAGCAACTTCACATTGCTGGCATTTCTTCTTCCTGGAGTTAATACAAATATATATAAACTAAGTCCTTTTTGAAATTCTCCCCTGTTAATTTTAAAGAAGTTTGATAAAAGATATTCTGAAACATACTATGACATGCAAATACAAAAAGCAAAGAAAGTCCAACAAACTGAATAAACAGATTTGAAAGTGAAAGTTTGTAATTTAAAATATCCTACAAGTTTTATATGCTCATAAATGTCAATCACAACTAAAACAAGAACAAATGTCAATCAGAACTAGAACATCTTGTTCAGACATATTTTAGAAATGTTTTCTCTGAAATGGAAAGTTCAGATAATTCCTGGCTTGTTTGTGTGCTTGCATTGTGGTAGCACTCAAAAGTAAACAGTTTTCTGCAGAAGCAGAAAATCTGGGAAGACTCCGTCCTGCATAGTAGTGTTTAGATCTGAAGACAGAAACCCAGGAAACTACTCATGATTGTAGCAAAAATAAAAGACTAAAAGGAGCCCAGGAAAAACAAATAAAATAATCTTGTTCTGAGCGTAAATACTGTTTTCAGACCCATGATCGGGTCATTCTGATCTTTCATGAATGTCACGGAATATTTGATTTCATAATCCAGGTAGTGTTTCCCACTTCACTTGCCATCATTGTGCTAACCAGGTCCATCATTTTTTGGAATAAGTGAGAAAAGAGTTTTTGAAGCATGGGAGACAGTGTGAGAAAACAAGATTCCCATCCAAATTCTTTGAATTTTCCTAATTCTAACCAGAAATTCTGTTTAGCTGGCACTGATTCTATGCCTAAATTTGTCTCTGAAACCCAAGGCACTTTCCAAACACGTCATCTCACCTTCAGATTTCTCACCTGAGCAGACTAGGGCCACAGAGTCAATCATTCTTTGCAGGACGTGATATTAAAGATCAGGTAGGAAAGGCTTTCACCCAATCATGTTTTTGCTTTTAAGGGTACAAAAAAGCTGTGAAAGATTTAAGGGCAACCATACAGTGCTAAAGCTCACGCCCAAGTAAAGCAAATCACAGTCTCACAGAATGCCAGGGGTCAGAAGGGACCTGTAGAGATCATCTAGTATTTGAGCAAGTCCTAACAGAATTGGAGAAGGTACATTATGTGACGTGGATAGAGTCCACAGGCCATCCAACAGTTAAATAGCATGGGATTGGCAGAAAATGTAGTCTTTAAAGTGCCCTGACACTTGTCCTGCACAGAACTGAAGACAAGCTGTTTTGCAAACTCAATATATGAAAAATCATTTTATGCATCAAGAAATGGAATTTCTTTTGTGCTCAAAAGAAAATTAGTCAAACTTGATGGTCTGTACGAACCTTAGTGGGCTACAGAAAGTGAAAGGGTAGGAAAATTATTGACAGTAATAACAATGAAAATCACAACACTGATGATGGTAATTGTAATGATACTGATAGTAGAAATTTAAACAAAATTGGAGACAGGCGCAGTGAGTACTATCACTAGTACTTCTCTCGCAAGCTCTTCTGAAGGCTGTGTATCTGGCATACACCCTGGCACAAGTTTTTATTCATGTCCTTTCTCTGTCTTTGTTGTGAGCGGTACTTTCTGATATAGAAAGGAGAGACGGGGAGGGAATTATTCAGAAGCAAGTATGTCAATGGGAAGGAAACTATTTTGAAACAGAAAGCAGATTACATGTCAAACGGAAATGTGCCAATCTGCAAATAAATACAGAGGGAAGCCCAACAGGTGCCATGGCTCCAAATCTTTTTATGTTTCTCATCTGCATAAATGATACGGACAGGGAAGCCAGCTGCAAATATGTTAAGTTTACTGAAATACAATACTAGAGGGAGTACTAAATACCAGGCAGTTATCAAGGATACAGAAGAGGGATTTTGGTTTGTCTTTGTAGAGTAATTGCACAACACATGTTAAATCAACATATGGTTCAAACAGAGGCTGGGATAAAGAAAAGATTTTAAAAGCAGGCTTAGGAAAAGAGAAGAAAAAGAACTTAAATATGTCAAAACTTTATACAGTAAGAAAAAAAAAGCCCACAAAAAGAAACAAAGAGAAAAAAAAATGTAGAATTACTGGCTCCAGAAGTAGATATACATGGTCTTGGAAATTACAACAGTGATTAGAGAGACTTTAGTCACATTCATTCATATAACTATATTGTGGACATAAGAGAAAGAGAATTTCTTTATTTGTAAAATAGAATAAAGTGGACTGTTTGTACAATTTGTTTAAGGAATCTGAATTTGAAGGGAACTGAGAGTCTCACTAGGTTATTGAATCTATTCTCCTTTCCTCACACTGTTACAGACAGAAGATAAAAATAGTAAAATTGGTATTTTTGATTAATCAGTAGGTACTGAAAAGAACATTTTGTGTGCCAGTAACTTGGGAGAGATTTTGGCTAAAATAATCTTTCAAATTTTCAATACACTTTTGAAAATCCCTTTGAAAAATAATAATGTAATTTCTTGTCCAAAAAGAAAAACACACACATTTGCACACACACGCACAAAGGTATTAATGGGTTTATTCTGCTTAAATCTGTATTCACAGCATGTAACAGTAATTAGCTATAGAATTTCCAATTTCTATTTTATAAGTATGAAGCACATACTCTTCATGTTGAAATAATTTCATGTTATAATTATTAGACTTTTCCATCTGTATGAGAATATGATTTTAATAATTTTTTAAAAGTTGAAGAGGGAAATAATTGTAGGTAATGTTCCAACCATAATATGATGACAAAGTGTTTGTTGTATTCTCTTCATAACTTACCCTCAGAAACCGGACAACAGCCTATAGCCATAGTTCGTAAATTCAGTTACTTGTTTAACAAAGATAACCCCAGGCTGTGCTATGTTATGGAAAAGCACATGTTCGAACTTTAGTACTGCCATCTATTGAAGCAGTGGGAGCTACAGTAGAAAAATTAAAATTGGATCATAAGAAAACACTTTCATTTTTATTGTAAATTGCAAAAATATGGTTGTATTGATAGCCATTTGTAGTAAATGGAATTGATTAGTGACACATCAAAGGTAAATTGAACTAAATCATAATCACAAAGAAATACAGCTTGGAACACATTTCTGTAGGTCATCTGCTCCAAACACCCTCCCCCTTGGATCCAACTTCAAAGTTAGATCAGGTTGCTTTGTGTCCTGTCCAAATGAGTTTTGCATTCTGTTATATCCACAAGGACACAAATTTTCACAGGTGTTCTGGGAAACCTGTTCCCATGTTGAAATTTGGAAATTGTGAAATGTGCCTATTGTGAAATTTTCCTAATATCTAGCCAGAATTTCTCTTATGCAGTTTACGCCTATTTCCCCTGTCTGCAGTAAAAATATCCAGGATGCTTTTTCTCTGCTCAGAAGAACTCCCACCCCCAAATATGTTTTATGCATGTATTTTAAGAGGGATCCACTATACCGAAGTTGTAGTGCTTTCTGTCACTGAAGATTTTTCACTGAAGAGTGGCATAATACATATGGAACATGTCCTTGCCACAAACAAGACATGCAACTGCCACAAACTGGAAAATCCTAAATATTCTTGGTAGACAGTTGTCAAGGAATACAGCACAGAACTGCAGTAAGCTTATCTCTGTGTTCAAGAAGACATCTTAGAAAAAGAAGATACTGAAACTTCAGTAATCCTGAATTAAGAGAATAAAGACTTAAGAAGGAGAGGAGAACTTGGAGCTCTTCACACTGATGCCTGGAGTTTGTTTAAGATACTGTTTATGGGGAGGTGAATGGCAGAAAGCATAGAGACAAGCAGTCCTAAATAGCTTTGTAATTAAAAATATTCTTTCAGCAAATTACTGATCATCCCAATCATTCAGCAGTTCAAATATGTTAATCTTCCAAATATTCAGACTATTATTACAGGTAATTGACATTTTACTCAGTATAAAAGTTCAGCTTTTCTCTGGACAACAAAAATAAGGAAAGAATCTTTGTTATTTATGGGAAATCCAACAGAAAATAATCACTACCAAAAAGTCAGATTTCTACTAAGAAACAGTGAAAATCTGTTGGGTGAACAATTTTTAAGATCATTTACATAACATCATCAGTATTACTGCTATCAGATAGGTCCTTTGACTATATACATCTTGAACCAGACAGGAAGCTAGGCTCATTTCTTGTTTAAACAGTTAATTCTTTCCTAATGTCACTGTGTTTTATTGCTATTGCCCCTTAGTTATTCTCTTTAGATCTTTGGATATATTATTTTAATATGCAGAATGTGAAATATTTTGGAACAGTTATTATTTACAGTCAAAATGGTCAGAAACTCCAGATGTTCGTAAACAACAAAAATGAATTTAGTTAGTTGTCTCCTTCATTCCCTGCTACAACTGAGAAATGATTAAACTAATCCAGATGTGTCTATGCCTTTAATTCCATCTGTGTCACAGACAGTAAGGCTGTGGTCATCAATGAATTATTGCATATTAATCTCCAGGGCCTTTGATGTTTCAGTTAGTCTGATAGTCTGTTAAAATACACATTTGTTCTCAATCCTTAGAGTAAATCCTGACAATTTAACTAAGCATTTCTTAAACGTTCATTAGTAGGGGGAGTTTTTTTCCTCCTGCTAGCTATGTTGCTACAGTAGTGTTAATTATAGGAAAATATTCCAAAAATTGAGACAAAGAAGCTATGAATTTCAGTCCCAAAGGCATTATAGCAAGAGAAATAAATAAAACTCTTATAACAGCTTGCAGACCTGAAATGTATCTTTTTTGCTACTCCTTCTTGCTAAGAATGTATGGAGATGGTCTGTTGTTATCTTTATAATCTCTGATTCTAAACACTCTGAGCATCTCTGAGGATCTGTAAATTAAGCTTTTTTTATTTTTTTTTTTAAATCTTTTGGCTTTCTTTTTTTTCTGCTGAAAATTATTTTCTGAAAAGAAAAATGTAACACTTTGTTTCACTTCACTTGTTTTAAATTGTCATTTATTAGATGAATGTGTTTTCTATTCACTACAGTAAGATGCTACGTGCACACAGCACTTGAACTGTACACTGTGGTTATCTACAGCTGTTTAGATTTTGCTGGAATAAAATTTAGTGAGGGAGGAGCAAGCAGAATTAATTACTTATTTTTATTCTTTCTGGATCAGAGAAATGGACAAGGACTTAGCAGAACTTATCTGTACATTAACATTATTCAGTACTTGTCACAGCCTAATCAAAATGCTCTCTAACTAATGCAGATGGCAACTGCAAGAAATCGGTAAATCTGCAGGTTATTCCCATAAGTACGTTTGAAGCAGTGACAGTAGGTGTCACTTCTTGCTGTGGGATGAATCCTTAGATCAAATTTTTATCACAGGTGAATGAGCGAATCTCAAAAGAGAGTAATATTGCACAGCAGTATATAATTCTGTACTTTTCTGAATAGTAAAAGTTACTTATTTATAGCAACGTACGTACTCTTCTATCAAGTTAAAAAAGAGTGATGAAACCTTGGTAGCTCAGCCTGATTCACAGGTTCTAGAGATTGCCCATGCTCCTTCTGCTTCTTATGCTCAGTAAAGTTTTGGGCGCTCAGCTTTTGCATCTGATTTATGCAGGGAAAGCATGGAGTTTTCCAAGTGTTAGTTATATTTGCATTCCTTCCCTGCGACACAAATCTTAATGAATTTAGAAGGCCTTTATGTTCCAGTGACCTGATATCTGTTTTGGAAGATATTTAAACTAATGATTTGGACTTGTTAAAGAACATGGACCAAAAAGGACAGAAGACTTATATTCCATCTTGGAGTGACTGAGTCCAATCATATGTCCTTACAGAAAGTATATATTAAAGAAATACATTGTTAGCCAGCACAGTGGTCTTATCGCTCAAAAAAAAGGTGACCAACGTCTTGTAAAGATTCAGATTGCATTAAGGGTTTCTGATAAAGAGAACATGAATCAATATAGATGTTGCACGTGTTAGCATACAAGTTAGCTAACTAAATATTCTCTTGCTTGAAGTCAAATTATTTTTCCAGTTCCACTTTCCAACAGTAATGATACACTGATTATTTCTATGACATTGTTAAAGGTGTGGTGGCCAAAATCTGGCACTGAGAATAGGACGGGACACGTGAAGCAGGTGATGAAATATATTTTTACAAATTTATAAATACATGAATTTGGGAAATGTTAAAATAAAGGAGAGCGGCAAATTAAATGTTTGTCAGTAAACTTAATACTTGCAGTAGGAACCTGTATGATAGACCTATGAGCTGAAGTTTTATTCCTGTATTTATTTGTAGCACAACTCATCTACTTTAAAAGCAGAGGTGGTGAAAGAATGCATATTTTGCATGGACAGCAAAGAGTAATTCCAATTCTTTAATCCTTGGTCACTACCATGACAAGTCAACTAGGAAACCAATTAATGCATGGTGAAGTAGTTTTCTGGGATATGAGCACATGTACTCTCGAAAGTAGGGAACCTCTTCAATAATGCTTTACTAGGCCACCAGCCATTGATAAGATAAGAAATCTCTTTATTTCCTGTGATCCATTTTCCATTGTCAAATATAAGCAAACTTTATTGGATAGCTTATGCCCTGCTGTGTTGTCCCTCCAACAGATATTGGGGTGGTTGAAGTCCCCCATGAGGACCAGGGTTTATGAACATGAGGCTGCTCCTCTCTGTCTATAGAGGGCCTCATCCACTTGGTCTTCCTGGTCAGGTGGCCTTTCGCAGACCCCCAGTGTAATGGCTCTCGTCCCTGCCTTCCTTTTAATCCTGACCCATAAGCTGTTGGTCTGCTCCTCATCCATGCCCAGGCAGAGCTCCATGCACTCCAGTTGTTCATTGACACAGAGGGCAACACCCTCTCCTTGTCTCCCCTGATTGTCCTTCCTGAAGAGCCTGTATCTTTCCATTCCAACACTCCAGACACAGGAAAACCACTGTCCACAGAAAACCTCTGGAATATTAAGAGTTACCCATGGCCAAGAAAACTTGGACTTTCCGCTAATGCTGACAGCTGAATTCCTGCTTCCTAGAATTTATGGTATTGCCAGGTCTGCCTTTCTTCTTGTTCTACTAGCACAAGCGTTTAAGCAAGTTGGATGAATCGCTCCATTTCTTTGGTATAGTGCTCCATCCATTCTTATTCCTTTCACAAGAAGTCTTCTGTTTCATGGAAACTGTCACACATGATTTTCCGTACGCTGAAGTTCTCACATGCCAGCTTCTTTCTAGTCAGGCTCCTGAAAGGGGGATGAGATACTTCATCTCAAAGACTCATGTCAGTGGCTTTGTCACATGATTATGCCATGAACCAATGCAAAAACCCTGAGTGAGATTAAGGGTGCTAGACTGAAATTTGAGATTATATCTTCCCTTGTCTCTTCTTATGTAGTCAGTGTTCAAGAGCTGTGTCCAACTCTGCCTTGGAATCCCTTTTTCAATTGTCTTAAGATAAGATGATGCCAAAAAAAACTTATCAATGCTCCATGTCTTCTCCTCAGGTGACACTGGTGACAATACTGTAAAAGACCCTTTGATCAGCCCTGGGAAGGGAACAAGTCTTGGATGTGTTGCTAATTGGTTTCAGAAAAACAAAAGGAGGATTGTGCAATCTTTGAGATGGCTGTTCCACTGATCATCACTGTCAGTACCTTGACATGGTCATAATGTGGTGCTCTGGTAAAAAGACTCACAGACATGTGGATAGGCCAAATATTTCATCATCCTTTTCTCCACATCTTGACATTCTAACATTTTCTCTTTCTACTCTTGAGAGTATGAACATACGTGATGGGAACTTTACCAAAGATCTTCCGGACCCTGGATGCTTAGACGATGAGGTCCGTCTTCCTTTCCTTCTTATTCCCCAAACTGACTTGATATATCTTTTAGGTTCTTATATTACTGGTATTCAGTCTAATATGGACCTGTTGATCCAGTTTTTCTTCACAGCGATATAGTTCTAGTGGAATAAGCCTTTTCAGATCTGTAGATCCCACTGTATTCCTTCCACACATAGAAAAGCAACCTTCCCGTCTCTATAATTTCTGGTTTACCTGGTGGCAGCCCACAGCTATTCCTTGCAATACAGGTGAGGAGACTCAGGTTGCTGCAGGCAAGAATGTTTGGAGCATGAATGACAATGTGTATGGATTCATGATAGAAGGGCTCCTAAGCTTTGCCCTTTAGCTTCCTTTCACCCATCAAGCAAAGCACTAAGGAGCACAGTCAGGACTACACAACAAAACTGGTCAGAGTTTGGTGGTACAAACACAAGTTTGCCCAGGAACAGACTCAGCTGGAATATTCAACAGAGTTTTCTGAGCTTTTTTTGCTTTTTTTT
>VXBH01001044.1:61718-75153 GCA_013400035.1 Rynchops niger
TTTTGCTAAACCGTGCCATGACTTTGGACCATAAAAAAGCTGTCTCTCTAGATGAATGATCTGGCCTCAGCCATGTTTTTTTCCAGTAACAAACTCTTCCAGCAGTAAATAAAACACTTCTGTAAGGCAGGAAAAAATCTCATTTTAGTTAGGTATGTTTATCTAAAGTAACCTTGTTCTGCCAGAGCAATGATCTGTAGTATACTTAGGGCACCACAGTGTTTGATATCTTGCTTGAGAAATTATTGCTTGTAGCCCTTATACCCCTTGTTTGCAGCAAGGGGTAAACTGCTTCCTGGCTTGTTGTGCTAGCAAATAAAGTAATCATTACCATGTTTTAAGTATATGGCTTTAAAATAGCCTGAAAAAAATCATAATTACAGAGCACAGCTAGGACCTGCCAACTGCCTGTGCTCAAATCAGACTTTTAAATCCTTCTTCTCGGAGACTGTGACACACCAAAACTACTTTTATAGAACACCTTTTACACAACCAAGAAAATTTCTAAAATGCATTTATGTAAAATGATAAAGACTTATCAAATCAACAGATAATTTTCTGGCCACAAGAGAGCAAGCTTCTATTTCCCCCTGGTATTGTTGATCTTTTGCATTGTTGCACTTTTGTTTTTTCCCCCTCAGCTTTAAAACAGAGATAATGAGACACAAGCTGTGGTCCATTAAACAAAAATAACTGTTACTGTAAGATGACAAAGGCACTTTTCTGCTATTGTTTTTTTTTCAGCTCAACCTTTATTCATCAAATACTTTTGACAGCCAAAGGCAAACACAATCAAGGAAAAAATGCTAATGTTACTAGAACTTGATCTTAAACCCACTAATGTCATTGTCTGGGCTTCTATTAACTTGAACACTGTGAAATTAATCTCATAGGAAGATCAGTCCAAAGCAAATAACTCAAGTATGTCTTTATTTTGCTTTCTATCTTGTTAGCTAAATCTGGATAAAAAACAAAACAAAACAAAACAAAACTGCTTGTCTATCAATCTGACCATCCATCATTCTGTCCAAATATCCAGCAAATCATGCCCCGCTGTCTTACTACAGAGTAAGTCATGCGTATGACTTACAAATAATATCAAGAATGAGATTTTTCTTTGAGTTGCATGCTTGATTCATCCTGTGCTTCAGAAGAAAAAAAAGAAGAAATTAAGAGATAAAAAGAACTGGATTGCCACTGCCTATACATTTTGACAAATGCTAGTTTCTGTGTATAATATTGGTATTTTGAAAGCAACTGGCATTTTTTTTCTTTTTTTTTTTTTTCTTTTTTTTTTTTTTTTTTTAAATAGCTTTGTCACAAATCCAGAACTCTAACAGAGAGGAAGTAGAATGTAATGAAGTAGAAAGAATGCACTTATTCCTTGTGGCTTTCTATTCTTCATCTTGCTGAGAATATTGCCACGCTTTTTATGAACTACATTCAGGCTGATTGCTTTCAGAGCTATTACCTTTTGCACTAGTAGTTTTATACTAGAGCATCCATTAGCAGAGGGTACGATACATTAGGATACTACAGACGATTTTATAGCCAACAGGATCTAGCTTGTTTTTTAAACACACTTTTAAAAATATTTGGAGAACTGTTCAATTGATGAGCTCATTTAGCACTGATTTACAGAGTCCTTAATATTAAGCATTCTCCTCTAAATCTTGATATTTGTATATAGCTATGGAACTCCTATCTTGCATTACATTGAACCTGAAAGCCCTCAAGAAGGGCAAAAGAGAAGTGTATTCCTAGGTATTGTTCCATAGAAATCTCTAAAGGGAAGAGAGTTTACTTTGTTTCATCTGCCTTTCATGTCTTAAACAGGAATTAAATGGAAAAGCTCATATTCGTTTCAGCAGTCCTTGAATCTAAGGCCATAAACACCCATTTAGAATTCTCCTCTATACTTAGCTATTCCTGCATTTTCCTTTGCTTACCAGCAGCTTTCAAAAGATGTCTTTTATCTGCCCTGCAAGAATTAATAAGATCCACCTGTCCCCAGAATAACTCATAGCCGAAAGTAAGGTGTTGCAGTAACCTAAACCCACACTCTTTTATAAAGGGTCCCTGAACTACCACTCATTTGCTGGTACGAAGAAAGTACTGTTGTCATTACATTAGAAGCTAAAAGGCAGAAGTAATTGGGATCAGTTGCTCTGAAAAACAGCCATAGTCTGGTTAGATTTCATTGTCAGTTTAAATAGCCATCACTATTAATAACTAACTCATTTAATTTCATTCAACTCAGTTAATAAAACTTCTGGGAAACTCCTAATATATAAAAAGATATCTGTATTCTTTTGTTCAATCTCTAATAACAAAAATGTGAGCTTCAATGACTCAGTAAAGTTTTTTTAAAGTTTATTAAAAACAAACAGAGTGAAGTGAAGAAACACTTCAAGGGTTTCCATACTTAGTAGCTTTCACTTTGATCAAGAAATAACAAAATTTACATATTACTACATTCAGCATACAGTTAAGAACACAAATTTAGGTATGAACTTCACTGGTTTAAGCTTGCTCCTCTGTTTGTTGTTATTTTTAAAGCTTCCACCAGATACAGTGTACATGGTCTCTCTGCACTCACAGAAGAGATATTGCTCACGTGTTTGTGTGTGCGTATGTGACAGAGGAAGAGAAAAAACATGTGAACTGGTAAGATTCCAACACATATCCTCTGGTCAAGTCCAAAACTACACCTAAAAGCAGAGCGGCAAGAAGAGTTTATCCATTTACATAATGAAGTCACTGTAGATGCATAATAATTTATATTATTATATGATACCATAGATACAGAATAAGACTAGAATCGGTTTGTTCATGGGCAGAAGCATAATATCTGCAAAAATTGCCAACTGAAAAAACCAAACCTGCTTTCTCCTCCTCTTCCCATTCTAACCATATTATATAACATGCACATAAGGACATCTTGGAATAATTAAATTACAGACAGAAACCTGTCAGCATGTCCTTCCCTGTCACTATTCACCCAGCCCAGGCTTTGTATGTGCGTGACTTTCACAGTGACACTTGTTAGGTTACAATTTATATCACAGACCAGAAGTTGCTTTCCTAATTTTCAAGCCCCCTGTCTATAACAGTGTGATTGCTATATTCATTCTCCCTGTCTGTCTTATTTTATTTATATACCTTTAATGTCCAGTTTCAATTGTCCTCAATAACACTTCAAATGTAAGTGCCTACAGTTAGACACAATAGTTTTGTAAGGTGGTTCCCAGATCCTTTTCTAAAACAGATTAACTTCAGCATCTGCTGACATCTAAGACTGTTGGAGCTCAGCAGCTACAAAACTCAGTCTTCCCACTGCAGTGCTGACCACTAGCAATAGAAATGTAAGTCAGCCTATTCAAAGTTTTCAATCAAAGGTTTAAGAAATGGAAAGAGGAGTTGTACATACCTCCGACAGATAATAAAGTCAGCAAGTGCTGGCAAATTCAAAATGGTAAAAGAATTAAAGATACTGATTTCAAGCGTTAACAGATGACTCATTTAATGTGGAAAATAAAGTATTGTTGGATTATCACTTAGAGGAATTGCTTAGTTTTTATGCCAGGAAATATAAACTTGATATTATGACAAGATGACAAGAGGCCTGCCTGTAGGAGAACTTGAGTTCAAGGAGTTCAGATTTTCAAGGGTGAACTAAGGACACAGGGCTGTTCAATAATGCCCAGCTATGGGTGAAACAACAGTTTTCTATTAAAACTGAAAATTAAATAAAGGGAACTTCTGCGGAGAGAACCTTGTGCCTTTTTTTTTTTTTTTNTTATAATTTGGGAATCATTGCATTCAAGAAATAAATAGCCATTAAGTTTTCTTGCTGAAAAATGTTTTGTTCCTCTTATGGAGTATAGCATATCTCCATCTGCTTAGTGACTGATTATTTTCTGATACATTATGAAGTAGTTGGTTTTCTTGTTGTTGTTGTTGTTTCATTTTGTTTTGATGCAGTGGGTCTGGGTTTTTAAAGGCCTCATTCTAGTTGAGTATACTACTTATTATATAAATATATACTACTCAATATAGTACTCGGTTCCCTGTCATATATTGTGAAGGTTAAGGCTAATGCAAGTCAAAAAAAAATTATCACAAACTCTGCCTCTGTCCTAAATGATTACCTGTTAAATTAGTCCATAGGTTGCATTGAGGGGCCCCTCTAACTTTGAGGAATTGGCTACGACCACCAGATTTTAGATTCACCGCAACAAGAGAAACAAAATTAATTTGCCCGTCATTCAGAAACCACTAGCAACAGATGTAAGGCTGAGACAAAGAAATATTACATTTTCAGTAGTCCCAAGCATCAACAACACTATTACTGGGTTTAGAGATAGAGACATGGAAAAAATAACACACGTTTCTTCGCCCGTGGATTTCACATTCACTCTGAGAGGTTTTCTCGCTGTGTATCCCAGCTAAGACGCTACCACAAAGATATGTGTTATTCTGGCTGGGGAGCAATTGCTGAGGCAAGCCCTCCTTCCCCCTCTACTGTCCTGGAAGAGATCTGGGGCTGACAAAAAACTTGTATATGCAGATCTGTCTTGGGGCTTTATTGGTACATATATTTCCATCCTATCCCTTGCCTAATAGAGGAAGCCAGGATGTACCTTTGAACTTTTGCTCAACCTCTTCCACCTCAATTTAGACCTGGGTAGGGGTAGCCATCTATTTCCAGAAGAAATCAGGCAAAAGACTGTTGTCGTGCTTAGACAACTATAGCAGGTTTTATTTTTTTTCTATCTTATTTTCAGGAAAAGATTTTTGTTTTATAGTGAACAGGGTTCAGTCTTCAGTGTACAGCTTCTTCATCTGCCAACACCACTGTTTAATATATTTTATATAAATCAATAGCCAGTGTTTATTAAATTTTTTTTATAATGTAAGAATCACAGACGTAGTTCATTGCTAATTCTTAGCTGAGACAATGAAATATTAGCTTTCTCCTTTCATGTGGCAGATGACATGGAATACAGCCTCCATACAAGGCTTTGAAAAATATTGTATTAAATGGGTTCAGCTGGTAAAAATTGAATTCTAAAAGCAGAAACTGTTATTCTTCAGCTGGATGGATGTACATGAGCTGTAAGACACATCTTTTAAATACTAACTTAGAGGTTATAATAAATACTATCTTCGTGGAAATGATTCATCCCGTCTTAAACTAGGTGAATTTCTGCAATTGTATGTTTTCCTTCAAAACAAACACTACAGCCCTTTAAAAAGGACAAGTATGGAGCTCAATGAAAAAGCTGTTTGCTGAGAGCAGGGGGCTAGTGAAAGCTAAGACACTAGTGGCAGTGTAAGAGCTGTATTAAAGCCTTTGAAGCGCTGATCCATCATGACAATGTGTTACACTGTTCAAGAAAGATTGTGACTCAATCCTTCTTGGCATGTTCTTCAGACATGTCATGCTCACATGTCTACATGGATTCTACTTGTACAGTGTGCAATAAAACCAGGTTCAGCTTTGACTCTAAGTGGTCTCCCCTTGCATTTGCCAAATGGGAGTACTGGTGTTGAGGCATAGATGCACAACATATGAGCAGACAAACGTGGATAGCTACATAAAAATAGAGTAGTGATGGTGACAACAACAAGATGTGAAGAAAATGTCAAAACTGTGTACACTTCACCTGTGGATTTTAGTAGAGTTAATGAGAAATATATGTGTGCATATATATGTATATAAAATTTCTCCCAAAAAATCTTGAAAAAAGCTGCTCTTCCTTTCTTTTCTTTTTTCTTTTCTTTTCTTTTCTTTTCTTTTCTTTTCTTTTCTTTTCTTTTTTCTTTTCTTTTCTTTTCTTTTCTTTTCTTTTCTTTTCTTTTCTTTTCTTTTCTTTCCTTTCCTTTCCTTTCCTTTCCTTTCCTTTCCTTTCCTTTCCTTTCCTTTCCTTTCCTTTCCTTTTCTATCCTTTCCTTTCCTTTCCTTTTCTTTTTTCTTTGTATTTGTCAAAGATATAATCCCAATATCAAGTGAATGTTCTAAGTAAGTCACCTTATGACTATTCATATTCGTTGGTTTTTTTTTTATGTTGGCACACTATGGATCGGATTTGCTCTAAGAGTATCTCCATGAGTTTAGAAACATGAGTGGGAAATGGAAGATTTTTGGAATGCATACATCATCACATGTCTGCCATTCCACAGGTTTCTATTCCAATTTCTCCAAAGTAACTGAAAGTCACTTTTGCAGTCAGACTTGTTTTCCAGTTGATTCATCATCAAATGAGGTATCTTTTAAACTCCGAAACAGAGTACATTATGGAGAGATGGTTTAACCAGTGTTATATCATAGAAAAGTACAAATCAAGGAGGATAGATGTCCTAGATAGATGTCATGCTTGGGTGAATCAAACTGCAGGAAAATGGGAGGCTTCCGGTCCCTTTCTATACTAAACATTTCAAGTACTTTTCATTAAACAAATGGATATGTATCATCAGTTTGGTTTTTCTGCAGCTCTAATCTCCCTTTGACAAAATAAGAATACTGAAACCATATATCTCCCTTTGTTTACCTGGCCTGATGTAAAATACTAAGTGGCGCCGTCTGATCCATTGCTTTACTTACAGCAGCTCAAATATTAAGATTTCCGTACAGATTCTGCTTGTTTATACCGTGCGTGACCCAAGTCAGCCTGGTAGAGCTGAATCTGTGTGGTCTGCAGTCTTTTACTATTAGGACAGAAAGCAGTAATTTCCTATCTTTTCAATAAAAGGGAATGTAACCTTTCATGTAACCATTACGATCACACATAGGAAGGATAACTATGTCATATTAAAGTAATGAAATAGAAAAGTTAATTTCTTAAAACCTTTCTATGCCTTAAAATTTAGCTTTACAATACAATGCATGAAAGGGTTTTCCTTCTTTTACGTAGCACTTTGGTTCTGCTTTATGCTCTATGCACAGGAGAAAGTTTTCAGAGTAGCTCCTGTTCACATAAAAATCACTATTTTATGCAAGAAGCATAGCCTCAATTAATGTATAGAAATATTGTAGTGTACTTTCACGGTATAAGTTGCATGGGTGAAATGTTTCTGTTGTTCCTTTAAAAAGTCTGCAAATATAACATATTTATTGTATTGCTTTGACTTCATTTGAGAATAAATACATCTGTGGTTATTCATCTCTTTCCCGGAGTCAGCATCAGTCCTATAGTCATCTGACAATACCACTTCAGTATATGACTGCATTATCAGCCTAAAGTGTTGGTAAAGCTTATCTGTAAATCCATGTCATAAGATCAAAAATAACATAGTATCTGAACAGTATTGCATTTATTTTATCACCTAGGGGAAAAAAAAATCTCCTGTTCTTTATTTTATTTCCATTATATGGAAATGTGACTTTTTAACTTTATTTACTGCTGTTATTTGAATAAATCCAAATTACAGGATCTCTGTTTCTCCATGAGGAGGACTATTCAATCATAAAACAATATAAACACATATCAAAGCATCATAAAATCCTGGTAAAGCAGGTCTTTTGCTTCTTGGACTTTATATCTCAGTAAGTATAAATGTGAGACAATCTTAAATATTGTTCCCAAATCATTACCCCAGTCCCTGAAGAACCAACTGAGTTTTCCTTTTTTCTTCCTCCACCCCCCCGCCCCCCCAGTTTAAGTATTCTAAACTTGGATTAGATCTGTAATAGCAATAGTGGCATCTGGAAGGCATTTTAGTAACAGAAACTCAGCCAAAATATCAGAGGAATGCAACATGTGGACAAAGTGTGCTAACATCTTTTATGCAACTAGGCACTTAGATACTGTATAGTATTAAAGCTATTAAAGCTATCCTTTGATGTACAGCAGTAGGCTTCTGATGCAGAGTGTATTCACCCTGAATTAATGTCTTACAATAATATTAGTGCAGTTATTAGTGTGTGTTGTAACTTGGTGGTAACACTAAGGAAGGCTGATAGACTTGAAAGTAAAAAATACCGTAAATTTACATTTTTACTTCTGGATAAAACACAAGCTTGATTTGGTACATCATCTGGAAAGCTAAGGAAGATTTTTTTTTTTATTTGTGTCAAGGAGAAACTAGCTTTTTTTACAGAAATGAAATCCTGACTTGTTTGTTTACTCATACAGAGGTATATTTTATCAGTTTGCTTTTTAGTCAGAATAGATATTAGAAATAAAAAAAAACCAAAGAGGTGCATTCAACGACGTGTCATTCTCATAAATTTCTGTAATGCCAGGACAAGCTCAGAAGTTCTTAACTCAGAAGCCCCGTTTGGTCCTTTTTCCCAATGTTGATTGCCCTTTGAGCTTATTCTGAGTACACAGTACGTTACAGTTGCTTCAGACCAGTACACAGGAGGCAACACATGCCTCTCCCCACCTGTGTCCCTGTATAAATCCTGTTGTGACCCACCCCAGAACCATTTGTAGCCATTCATCAATTAGCTTACAGAAAGTGAGTAGTAGCAGTTGTACTGAACTGGGTAATTAATTTGAACTTGCACATACCCTGTCACTGATTCACATAGAAACTGAAAGTCATGAAGCTCTGCCTTAACAAAAAAGGTATAAGAAAGTTGTTTAAAAAAAAAGAGTACACACAAGGATCTATTCAGAAGGTACAATTATTAGGTAAGGAAAATAATTAAGTGCTGTCCTGTTGAGCACACCATGGGTTTTTTGGCTCTCTACAACTTTTAATCTTGATTAATTATTTAGCTTTCATGTCCAAGCATGGAGGGAGGAGGAGAGGGACTGAAACAGATGAGTACTGAGCCTTTAAGAAGTAAGCTTCAAAGGAACTTGGGAACCTGCTTCATAAATGGGATAATAACAGGTGGCAAAGGAAATGTAATACTGACAAATGTGAAGTCATTACCGTTCAAAGGAAAAATAGTAAGCATAGGTATCCAACACACTGAACTAGAAAGGGAATCTAAGTTTCTCTTGCAGAATTAGATTAATTTCCCCCAAGATGCCAAAATTATACAGAGGAAAAATTAAAAAGACATTTTGCCATACATTATCTGCTTTGTCTTATTTTGTACTGACATAAAAAGTCAGTTAGTGATCCTGGTTATATAAAAAACTGATAGATATATGTCAGAATTTACAATATTATCCTTTCTAAACCACCATTTTAATCAGAAAATTAGAAGAAAGGAATAATAAGGTTTCCATAATTAGGTTTCATTTCTTCAAAGAAGACTCAGGGCAAAATATTTTAACATTTTGCCTAAATTCAGGTAGAGTCAGAGTATAGGAACTGAAGTCTCAGAGACCACTGAAAACATCAGCTAGCTCCTCTGGGGCACACACTAACCTGAACGAGTAGGTATTGCATTTCTATCCAGCTTCTGCTTTGTCCACAGACGGGGAACAAGCCTGAATTCCACAGAGGTTTCATTAGGGTCTGATATAAGGCCATGCAACACAGAGAACACTTGATTAATAATACTTCAAAATGAAGCCCAATGGTACTCTGAATCACAGAGTATTATATCTTTGCAATCAGAGCACATTGGAAGGTTATCGTGGATGCTGTTCATCTTTTATGTTGAAGGCAAGATCAAATACAGAGTCCCCAGGACCAGGGCAATACAAAGGGGAGACAGGACTTTTCCAATTTGCTGGAGAAGATGTGGAAAAATGCACCAGCTATGGCAGTTTTTTTCATGACTCTCTCCAGTCCATGAGAATAGCCTAGGTGAGTGAGCATAAAGTATGTGGAACACCTTGAGGAAAAAATGTCTGTTAATCATTTCTTTGTGAAATGGAGTAACTGAAAAAAAAAAAAAGAAAAAGGCGTACATCAGAGAGAGTAATCACAATCCCGCAGTGCTAGGACTTCTCCCAGTGGTGGAAAGCATGGTTTTGAGCTCTTAATCTAACGGCTGGGTAAATATTTAATCCAAAAACTGTTCCCAATACAGAAATACAAATGTGCACTGAGATGAGGATGGGCACTGAATTTTCCCCTCTGGTGGGGTGCTTTAACAACTAGGTTTAGAAGTCTGACTGCTCTTTCTGTGTGTGGCTCAACAAACCTTGGGCTGCTCCATGTAAGAGAGAACAGGATCAAAAGGAGACATGGAAATCCAGGCCTAAATATCTTTCTTTGGCCATGCCTTATGTGGAGAACATCTGCAAATCAAGACCAAGTGTTAGCAACGTGTCCAACAAAGTTGTGGCTCCTTGTGAGGTTATGGTGTAAAGAAAGACAAGTATGGGTTAGGCCCCACAGTAACCTTCTTGCCCTGGATCCCCTCAAGATCCAAGATCCTATGGCTAACAGGGCACCCAGCCAGCTGAGAAGGAGCACACACGGATGCTGACTTTGAAGAAAGCTCGAATGAAGAAAGTTAAAGCCCTCAGTGAGGACCAACCCCCACTCAGGGGAAGCTGTTTCCAGCTGAAGCTCATGGCCCTCACCTAAGCTATAGCCCTGGCCATGTCACCATGGTGCTCCTGCCTGGCCTGGTCTGACCTCACCCCATTCCTGTCCCCACAGCCCTTCCTGGCCATCGCAGGATGAGTCTGATACTGGTTCCCCTCACTATGCCTGATCCAGATCCCCAACTCATGGGCCAACGTCCCATCCCTCTCCACTGTCTGTGGGAGAAGAGTCATGGCTGCCAGGGAGCCCTTTTACCCACAAGCCCAGGGAGCTGCCTGACCTTGCGGTGCTCGACAGTACACCTGAGAAACAGGTCTGGTTGTGGCTCCTCCAAGTGCTGATGGCCATGCACAGCGATGGCAAACTGGGATTCAGAGCTCTAGAGAGAAATCAGAGAGGACTTTGTCATAGGACCCCAGTTTTACATCTCACATTTATGAAGGCTAAATTTAGCTGATCAGAAGCATGAAATGAGAAAACAAACAAACAAAAACCACCCTAAAAAAGACCCAGAAAAAAAAAACCTAGGAAAAAAAACAACCTTAAAAAAAAACAAAGTAAAAAAAATACCAGGCACACCTGGTATCGTCAGGATCATTCAAAGATCTTCAGCTCAGCAAGTTGACTTGTATTCTTTGTGGTTCTCACAGAGTCTATTTTCTAAAATTAAGGGAGTGGTGAATAATATTTAGTAATAATATTTGCAGATCTGTTTTCAGGGGTATAATAGTCTTCAACTTGAAAGTACACGTACAGTACCCGTGGCTTAATGTAATTTCTCGTTATTTTTTACCATTTAAGTGCAAAAAAAACCCTATTTCATACATAGTTCATTAAATACACAAAGACAATTATTGGCTAAGCTCAATATATTTACATCCTTATATTTTTTTTCTCTTGGATACTCCTCTTAAACCTCTAATGGAATTATAATCCTGCATTTATGATGGGATACTTACTGTTTCACGTTGTGCACTGCAGCATCAACAATGTTTTGCATGTTTCATATAACATTCTGAGTATAATATCAATAATGTTGTATAAGGAAAAAAATCACTCCCTGTGCAATTCTATTAGCAATTTAGAGTGGTCTGGAATGTACTTCTGTCATCATTCCACCTCAGCTACAAAGATAAACTAATGCTTTTCTCCACCATCACATTGTTATGTGAGACCTAGCCTAAATCTCTGAGGAGAGTTAGGTGATAATTATTTATAATGCTCCATGAAAACTATTATTTTATATCAAAGTGAGCTTTGGTATCTCCTTTGTCTTCTTCATTACTAGTTTTTTACTTTTGTTTTGATTAATCTGCATTTCAAGTTAGTATGTGTCCCTCTGTGAAGAAAAAGGTTAGCTTTACTTTAAAAGAATGAACTGTTCCATTACATTGTATTTCTGTCACGGCTAGTCAATCTGACTACTCAATTCTGACCATTGTGCCATTTGTGCCTGTCTCCAGATCCCACTCAATGCATCATTATAGCGATTTCAAGTTGTTGATTGTCTCTCCAGTGCTATCATCCGTATGTTTTCCAGGAACCCCTTACCTGATAAAGTTGTAAGATACTTAGCATCCACCGAACTGTAACTGAACAATCCCACTGCTGTGAAAGCTTACTGATTTAACTACCCTGAAAATTAAGCACTAAATTTTCACACTTGTTTTCTCCAGGCAATTATGCTTCTGTCTAGATTGTATTTTTTCCCCCTCAAATTGCTAGCTTTTATAAATACCTCTGTTTCCTCTCTATTGTTATTGACCATTCCTTTTAAAACTAGCTTAGTATTTTATAGATATTTGATTAGTAAACTGCATAGCAGACTTCTATGGATGATCAGTAAACTGAGGTTTGCATCCTGCAGCAGTCTGTTGGACATTTCTACTTGTTCTTTCAGCCAATTTTCAGGCCACACGGCATTGCCCAGCTAGATAACAATTTGATTATTTTGGAGAAGGTCTTGCAAGAATAACATGATAACTAATGCAACAGATGAACTGCAGTCCAAATTATATTGCACCATCTGCAGTAATTTCCTATACACACCAAATAAAAGAGATGAAATAATCTGTATAAAGTTTATAAAAGAGGGTATTGAAGGAAGATGACTCATTTCCTCAAATGGGAAGGTGGAATCACTCAGAAAGATCTAACAGGAAGGACATTGTGGAGTATGTAGGTGAATCAATAGCATATTTACCAATGTGCTTGAATTTTGCCAACAGATCGAAGAGCAGTGAGGATCAAAAAAGATAGCAGAGAAAGGAAACTGATGCTATAGTCCCAGCATTTGTCACAAATAGAACTAGAACTATTAAAGCAAGACAGAAGAATCTTAATATTGTCAGGGGCAGAAGCAATCTCAATTTCAGTAGAAGTGAGCGAGCCGTACACAGCATTTGGAAACTGTAATAATGGAATAGTCACTCCATGCTGGGTTATGTGATGAGATGATGTCTCTCTCAAGACATGAGAATGAACTTTTCCTATGTTGGATAAGGCCCTAGTTCCACCTCAGCTGCCGTGGGCAGGTTTGCTGGGCATCTCAGAGTAGAAGTAATTTCCACTGGGGCGGTGTAATAGAACATCAGTGGGGAAAAGCTGTAGTACAAGCTTAAATTTTTCAGTAAAAGATGATAAATAAAAAAATAATATTCTTTTGGATAAAAGACCTATCATCCAAACCTAGCGATTTTATATCCTCCTTCTCAACCATATTGCACTACTTGTGTTCAGGCTGCTGATACAAACTTAGCCAATGCAGTCACAGCCTGCTCTTAATTCTTAGTCATTTCATTACTATGTCTTTTGTGTGGAGTCATCCACTGATAAGAAGTGCATACATAACACATCTTCTTCATATTGGCAAATAGGCCATCTTTAATAAAAATTGCTGGCTGAACTGTTTAGAATTTATCTCGCTTTAGGTTCTCAGTGTCAGCATTCTTGTAAGGGCCGATTTCCAAACAATAGATGCTCTGGCTTATCCCACTATCAGGTTTCTTTGGGGATGTTTCCTTACTGG
>VXBH01001044.1:75194-92843 GCA_013400035.1 Rynchops niger
GAAGGTCACGTGCATTTTGATTTATTGTGAAAATATATTTTTTCCCAAAAAAAATTGTAAAATGGATTCCCAAGATGAGCTCTTACATGACAAAGTTTTGTGCAAAACTCCACTGTTTTGTTTATTTTGTTATACCTCCTTTAAAACTGATGTTTATAATGGAAATAGTGACACCCCTAAGTACAGCCCTTGGGAACTGAATTACAGTCATAAAAATTCACAGAAGCTTTACTGAAATCTCTCCTTTATTCCATAGAATATTTTTTAATGAAGCTGGAGCCTGTGGTAGTGTCATTGTCACTTATCTAAGATTACTATTGCCTGCTCCTTCCTTCAGTTCTTATGAACTTGAACCCTGTTTGCTCCACTACATTTCACGAGAGATTTATTTCTCATAACTTCTCTTCTGTTGAACTGCTTAAGGATATCAATGTACTGTAGCTGCATGTTATAATGTGTTGCATAATAGGAATAGTAAAGGTCCTTGAATAAATTGCTGGAAGTTAGACATATTCAATCTCTGTTAGGCTTTTAGTAAATCCATACAGCATAAAGATAAGAAGCTTTTCATTAGCTCTCTAACAATCTATTCCCCTGAATTATGAATACTGATAAGTTTCTGCAAGCCTAATGTACTTTATCTGAAGCATTTAAGATCATTTGCTTTAGTTATTCAATTTACATCATGAACGGAGATATACCCATGAGGCCTTCATTTTTAAGGGAGACCAAAATGAATAATATTTAACCACTACAACTTCTATGACTCTATTAGAATGAATCGATATTGCTAAACACATGGTAATTACCTTACAGTTATAATACCTCCTAGGATTAAAGAAGGAAATTGGTCATATTCGCAAGAGAAAAAACAATATTCCACAGGTATGTGGCAATGGGGGAACCCCCAGCATTACTGCAAAGGTAGATGGTGAATACTTTTTTGCAATAATATGGGAAGTTCATAGTACTGGAAGGATTTTGTACACAAAGTTGAATATTCCACAGGATTTCTGATTTTAAACTAATCAAAATAGGCTTTTAAGTTCCTTTATCTGCCAGTTTGATTTAGTCTTCTATTGAGGTTGTAAAAAGAAATCTGAGCTATTCAGTTGCATTATATTTTCTTTACTTCTTTTTGCAGATACTGACTTTATGTATCCTCTTGTTCATTTTGCTTCATGCCCTTAAGAACCTTGATCTCTGACCTCTATGCTTCTTCCATTCCTTTAAGTCTTTTTCTAGAGATCAAAATTTATAAAGAAAACAATTATTTTAATACCTTCAGAAGAAAAAAAAAACTTTGTATTTTGTTTATGAATATTTCCTTAATATTATGAATGTATGCTAATAATTATTCTTATTCCACTATTTAACTATTTTTCTATTCTAAAATAGTTTATTAATATTTAATTAATGTATTAATAGTTTATTAATGTTTCCTTGCTCATGTCCTTTTACCTGACTGCTTTTTTTGCCCTGTCATCAGTGAGTGTGGAGAACAGATGGTTTCTATTATTTTGCTGACTAATCTTCATTTATTTAAAGCTATTTGTGATGTCTCCTTCAATCCACCCTTTCATTACACTAAACAGTTCTTTCAAAAGTTCCTCACAGGTGTTATCCTTTGGGCCAGTGTGTATCTTTGTTCAATCAAACTCTGGCTGTGGCTCAGCTTACGAGTTGTGCAACAAAAAAGCCAGTTGAACATGTAAAACTATTGCAGAGAGCAAAGATGAAACAAATCTACTGCTTTGGAAACCTACCAAATGATCTCTCCAGACATTTTCTCTGCTATCTTGTAATATCTTAATTTTAAATGCACCAGCTGCTTATCTTGCTTTGAACTGGTATTTTGAGCCCATCTATGGTTTCCTGGCTGTTGTAACAACGGCAGAGACCGTTGCTCTATTGTTGTCTTTGCTATGTTAATATTTCCACCCCAGGAGTCTCCTTGGGACACAGCACTAGTGTCAAGCTGCTGCTTGGTAACAACTTTTGTTTTCCAAGTCCCCATTTCTCCACTTAAATTATAAGCAGTTGAGGCCTCCTGATTTAGTCATGTTTAACGTAGGTCTTAATGGCAGTGAATCATCCTGGAGTAGGTACCTCAGTGACACTCTGATAGCAGTGCAGTTACACAGATATCCCAAATTGTTACTGGTTATAAATCCTGGTTGAGTTTTCAACAGCTGTCCAGTTTTGTAGATGAATTCTGCATTGCCTTTTGCGGTGGAGGCCATCCCATGAAAAAAATTACATCCAGGAAAGTCAGTGGCTTTCAGAAGAAGCCAACATAGTTTCTCGTACTAGGTGTGGTCGTTTTCCTGACTGATATGGAACGTTTGAAGCACTGAATTCCTCCATATTATTCTTACTTTTGGACTATCTTGTCCTCTAAGTGAAATTAGTTATCATGATGCATTTTACAGAAACCTTCCTAAACGTAGGCTTATGCCACTAGGATACTATGAAGAGGGTTTTATTTTCAAGCCAGCTTCTTTTAAACAAACAAAAATTGGACTTGATTCATGTATTATAAATCCCTGCTGGGTTATGCTGTTTTCATGACTAATTTCTCCCACTAACCACAGCTTTACAGCCTATGACCTTACAACAGCAAGCAAGCTGTAAGAAAACATGGGCTTGTTGTGATGGTTATGCCTTTGCTCATGTTCCAGGTCCCCTGTGGCTTGTTAACTCTCCACACAAATACTACTTCAATTGCCTCCAGGCCAACTGCAGTTATTGAATTGCCAGGGATCGTGAAAGTAACCTGTCTCCACTGGACACTCCAGATTAAAAATAAAAGAAGTCATTCTGATTTATTTTAAAATCAATATAGATTCTTCTCAATTTCACTGTATAAAACAGGATTCTCTAAATGAAAACAAAATATCACTTTCAGTAATCTCATATTCGGTCTTTACCACAAATTATATTCCTTTGATATTAAGTTAAACTAATGACAGGCCACAGACACAATGAGAGACCTGATTGAAAAGAACTGGCATTTCACAAGCCATTAACACTTTATCACCTACAAGTTGCTAAATATGTATTCACATTTAACTATAGCAGAACTGCTATTGCTGACACCTCACAGTGGAAACTATTAACTATACTGTCAAAACTTGTAAGTCTATCCAATCATGTGAGTTACCTGGCTTCCTTTAAAAGAAAAGTGTCAGGTTATCATTAAAATACAAACAATGACATGTTTGATAGTGTTCCTTCTAAATGGAAGTTTGGCCTCTTTATCCCTCATAATTACAGAAATGCAAGTTGTAACTTCCTATTAATCCAGAAGCACCTAATATGAAAGAAGTAAGTTTGGGAGAACAGTTGAAGGGTGGAGGGGACCTCCTGGGGAATATCTTCTGCTGATACATTATGCATATGTATATATATATATATATATATAAAACCATATGTAATCTGTCTAACTGCATCACTGTATAGAATGGAGTAGGTAATGTGAATTCTCAGATGATGAGACATGAGGTTTCTAAACACCTCATTTATCATAACCATACAATTTCAAGCTAAATATTTCTTAGGCTGGCATATTTCTGGAAAGAAGATCTAGATTATGAGGAAGTAGCATGAGCTATTTAGTGGTTGAAGCCTTGTGAACTGATACTGCATCCGTGACCTACAACGGTGTTGGGGCACGACATACTATGAGTGAGTCATTAAAATGAAGTCAGGCACCTTTGATCATTAAGAAATCTCATTGCACTGCTTGCAAGAGTACATGAGATGTTAAACTTGGCTTCTGGACAAGTTTTAAATTGGGCAATTTAAATCCGTTTGGCTAATTCAGATGGGGTAATACTCCATGCTATTTTTGTATCTACAGGCTCATTAATGGAAATCTTTTTTTCACTTCTCTCCTGAACTGTAATGTGTAGTATTGCTGACAAGAACTTTTTTCCTATATTCCCACAATATATTAAAAGCACACATCTTTAGACTCAATTTATAAATAAGGACTTTGATATGAGATTGAAATTCTACTTTTATATAGTCTGCAAATTCATACATTAATTTTATAAGGACACAAGTAAGATACATTGGAGACACCTGTTTAATAAAGAATAAAATTCAGATTCAGGTAGCCTTTTTTGGATGTCCAGAATAATCATCTCATCTCAACTGGATTAATCCAGGCATAAAATTTATTCAGTATGGATGTCTCTTCTGTTTGCTGTCTCTGTAAAGTGATTTAAGAGCCTTATTTCTGGTTTTTGGCTGCTTTCTGAGCAGATTCTCAGTAAGGAGATTGCAGCTGAATACTGACTCAGTTATAATTAGAGAATTAAAAAACAGAAAAAAAAAAAAGAAACATGGCAACAGATCTGGGTTGTCCTCTTTATAACTTGGATTACCTGAATCAGACTTTTATAACCTGACCCTTCCTTCATAACTCAGAATTACTCTGAGGTCTTTTCTTAAGTGGGAAAAGACATGTCTCTGGACAATAGCTCCTGTTCAAAGCCATTGGGCCATTGTTTAAAAGTCAATATTATTGTGGACAGAAAAAAGAACAAGCAGAGAAAAGACCAGTTCTATGGCTTCCCATTGGGAGGAGAGGGATCCAGGTCTTGTTTCCTGCTCCAGGAACCCAGTCGGTCAAAGAATTAATAACTGGAACCACACCTAAGACTTGTCCGATGCAGTGGTTGAGCCTTTGTCAGGGGGAAACAGAATTGTGTGTCAAAATGAGAATATTAGCCCTTAGGTACCACTAGAAGTGCAAAGTGTACATTATATGTTTTCAACACTTTCATTCTGTTTAAGTCCCAACACAGACTGTAATCTAGGGGGTCGGAATCTTTGTTTCTGATTTTCTGAGACGTGGTAGACTTAAGCGTTTTCTCAGTCTCTGAAGCATATGCTACAAAAGTAGTGGACGTGACACTTCATCAGTTAATGTATATTTAATGAAGTAAACATTCTTAATGAGAATCTTATAGCTTAACTTTCATAGAATCATAGAATCTTCATGGTTGGAAAGGACCTTTGAGATCATTGAGTCCAACCAACCATAAGAGTGCAACTCTGCACACTTATATCCAAAATGAAAGGCATATTTGTGATGCACTTGGCTATGCAATACAAATGACTGATGACTGAAAGTAAAGGTCAAGTTTAAATCAGGAACTCCTTCTGTATTCATCATCCCATGATGAATAAGTGAAGCAATTATTAAGATTTTTAGCTAACCAGCAAAATGTTAATTGTGTCACTCAGACACTGAGTGACTTGTTGCAAGCATCTGTATTGAATTACAGAACCACATTGAGTTTGAAAACTATGAATATTATATGTTTTCATCCAGACCAATGAAATATTACACTTTTCCATTACGAACTCAGGCAATTATTTGTTAATTTTCCCTGCAGGAATCTATTCTTTATTCACTCATCAAGACAGGACTTTCTAATGTTTGAATACTAATTTTAGGTGTAACTCTGTACTTTAGTTTTTGTAATCCCTACTTGGCTTTTTTTCTTAAATACAATAAGTGTAACTGCTAGACATGAAGAACACTATGTTAACACAATACTACAAAAATGAATTTTTGTTGATTGGAGAATGTGCATAGTATATATCTAATTGATGGAACTAGTGAGATTATAAAATAGCTGTGCTTAGCAGCATTGCAATAATTTCAGTCCCTAATTTCAATGTTCTGAACAACAGAGTAGACTTGCCAGAAGGAATGCTAGGATATTCTTATTTTTATTTTCCTTTTTTAATTTTTTTTTTCTTCCTTTTACTACAGAGAGCATGAAGCTTTGATGTAACTGACCCTTATAACAAATTCTGGTTGGCTACAGCTACAATGACACAGGAAAAAATATGGGCTAAATGAAGAGAAGATAAAGATAGAACAGGACTGGCAAGTGGATATGGGAAAAGTGAAGAAAGGAAACACTAAGTGTGGTGGCCCAGTTGGTGGCTTGGACTAAAGGATTAAAGCTATGCACTGAAAAACGTAAAATAAAAGGCGACATATGTGACAGTGCTTTGGGCTGTGTAAAATGTACAAGTAGTATTGTCCCAGGTGTTCTGGTCATTCATCACTAACTGGGAAAAAAAATAAGGAAAATTGTCCTTAGAAATAATACTCCCTGGCAGAGATGTGCATTGAATCATCTGATAGGTCTTGTCTGTGTCTTATTTCTGTGGTTTAAATCTCCCCATGCTATAGCTAATGTTCACATTTCAACATTTTTGTGACGTTATTGTGAATTACTCTAGTACTCATATCTTTCAAAAATAGTATCTTTGAAGACAATTACTAGAGTTGAGATGCTTTTTCTGAGAAATAATATTCCATCATAATTAAGCACCACACTTGCATTGAAGATACTCAGGATCTGTTTATAAAATATATTTCTTCCACTGTAATTCTAACAAAGTTTTATTAAGCTCACTGTTTTTTGGTCTGGTTTGGTTTTTTTGTTTGTTTGTTTGTTTGTTTTCCTGGGAAATGTTTAAAATGTTGGGTTGTTTTGTTTTTTTTTTTTTTTCAATTACTTCAAATGTTTTGGCTATTTTTAGAAAAATCTTTGCATATAAAACTTACAGTGTCATTCAGTGTGTGTTAAAATGAGACTGGAAGACATTCTTGTTTACTTTGGAGAAAGTTATAATAATCCTGTAAATGGTCATCAAAGAGAACATAAAGCTTAATTTACTAAATATATTCTTTCTTTGGAAGCATTTCTTTTAGTTTATTGGTAGTTTAGTCTATTTGCTACTGCTAGTGCAGTATTGTCACAAAGATTAATATTAAAGGATACCTCCCACTTTATGACAGCAGTAATACTTCCTGTGACATAGGCTTTACTTCTTGTGTTGTATTCAGATATTTGCAACAGTAAAGACATAAGACCTTTAGGGCAGTATCTGATACTTATGGTGCTTTATCTAATACCTATGTTGGCTAATATCTCTTTACATCACACCATATCACACTGTCATTCAAAAGTTAAATGGATATAATTTTATTTCTATATACCTCTTTTTAGTGTGAGCTGTGCTTATAAAGTAAACAAGGTGTAAAGTTGCTTTAGGAAGAGTAAGGTCAAGACTGCAGAGAGAATTCTATTGTCTACATAAATTGATAGCCATGTCAACATATGTCATTCAGGGTCACCCACAAGAACAAAAGGTTAGGGGAGGATATTTTTCAACAAGAACTAGTTCAGAGTATAGTAGAAGACTGGTCAAGTATATGGTAAACTGCTCTGAGGAGTGTCATTTAATAGTCTTATTTTTTTTAATCCTTAAAAGCCGAATAAGAAAAAAAATATAACAAAAGTGAAGGAAATGACTAGTTGATAGAAACAGTTACGCCAAGCTATAACCGCACACACATATAAAACATAATGCCAGATTAAACCAGATAAGCCCTTTCTCTTGACAAGAATTAGTCCAGATTAAAACCAAGATGTGTTCTGTATTTTGTCCAGACTGGTGATTCCTGTATTTCATTGATCTCAGCAAGAAATGAAAAAAGAAAATCACTCCTGAATCATAGCTTGTTGTCTTGAAAGATACAATAATGCATTTTGGAAATGTACTAGATTATGTATATTTCATATCAGTTACGTCCAATTTACTTAATTAGAAAAAAAACCCAAAACCTTCCTGACTGGTAGCAACATGGGCTGGATTCAAATGTAAAACTGGTACTAAAAAAACATTGACCGGAATTTCCAGAAACCAAGAAAAAATTCTAATATACATTCTCTTCCTAGTAAGCTAATTTTCTCCATTTAAATCCATTAGCTTTACAAACAATTTTTCATAGCGTAAAAGGAAGAGGAAAAAAAAAAAACCCTTAACAAAGCCACAAGCAGAGCAGCATACAATGCCTAATTCTCATGCATAACTAATGACATTTCACAGTCTTCTTTGATGAGGCAACTGCTAAGACAGCTGGTTCCTTCCCCCTTCCTATGATAATACCTCACTCACACTTTGGGGCTGTCAAATCTTGCAGATAGGAGACCCAATTTAAGCTGCCCTGCTCCTGTTAACCGCTGCTTATCACTTCTCTCGCCGCTCCTAATGCCGGGGCCTGCCCTGACCAGCTATTTTAGCTTTGTTAACAGGTTTCATTCCCTCAGTTCTTAGTAAAAATGTGTCCAACACTCTAGGGTTAATACGGTAACCTCAACACATGAGAGACTAACAAACAGCCTTTCTTGTTCTCCATCTGTAGAAATCTCTAATACGAAGTCATCTGCCTTCTGTACTGTTCTTTGTTCTTAATTTTTTCATACCAACACTAGAAACTATTGCTCAGTTCTTGTTGGCCACCACCCAGGCACACTCTGCATTATGCTTGGTTTAAAGTCCCAGATGTTATTACAGTGGAAAAATGTTCTCGATTCTATGAAATGATAATTCTGATAACAAAAATGCTTTCCCACAACGTAATAGTACATGTGAAATAAATGTGTTTCGGGCCTGCCTGTTTTTCCCTTCATTTGCCTCCCTGATTTTGAATTTGCGGTTTACTTCAGAATTGCAATTATCTGTATGTGTCATTAGCCAGTTTCTGCCACCTTCAGAAATTTGAAGTGGATGTGAAACTGAATGAACTGAATAAGAGAATATCTAATTCTTTCTAAATTCATCTAAAATAAGCAATGTGTGCATGTGTTACTAAAATGGCACAACAGCTGTGACTTGACCAAGGAAATCTTTTGAAATCATCATTTACCATCTTAAACCCCACTATATGTTATCAGGTTCACTGCTACCAAAAATATAGCCTGAATGAATAACCATATTCCAGGGTGTTTCTGCATTACAGTACCGTAGTCAGAAGTCATAATCAAATTATGTTTACAAAAATACAAAATTAAATATATCTATATTTGTATTCACTATATAGTGAATATAGCACTTAGATTTCTTTTAGAGACACATGTTCGTTCAATCAGCGCAGCTATTCTATTTCTCTGCTCTGATCCATTTTAGCTTTCGTGTTCTGTTAACCACATTCAGAAATATAACCTCACAAAGGCTTAGAAACAAACTTCAAAGAAAAAGGAAGACTGCGAAAAGTGAGTTTTAAAATGTTACGAGCATCTGGATTTTGATATTGTGGAAACAGGAGGGAAATTTATCAGCATTTTGTTTTCAGAATAGGCAGCACCTGCAGCCCACAGGGAATAATATACTTCAGCTCCTGTGGGAAATACCCTGTAGACTGTTACCATCCTGAAGTTGTAATTATAGCCCCTTGTATCAAAGAAAATGTTGATTTTATACATTTAGTACTTTTCTAAACTCCATCTTGAAAATGAATCCAGCCACACATGGGCCTGATCCAGCACCAGTAGAAATCAATCGGAAGGCTCTCACTGATTTCAGTAAGCTTTGTACTTAACTGTAATTAGAATATGCAGATGTGTATCTTTTCATGAAGCAAGTCAGTAGGACAATGAAAGGGTAGAAAGTTAATAATACACTTGAAGTCGCAGCATGTGGCTGAATACTAAATACTGTTTAGATGGGCTGAGCTACGTAAAATGTCGCGCCCTCAGGAAAATCCTGAAATGCTTTACCTTAGTGAATTATTTTTCCTCTGTGTTGCTTCAATTTTTTGCAGAGAGCGTTTTGTATTTTGTGTTCAAATGCTTTTCGATTTGAAAAATTGCCATAGTAAACTACCCCATATATAAACAGTCAGTGTTTATATTTGTGGTTTATAAATATAAATAGTCAGTGTTGTTTTGAGTCTGCTGTAGGCAGTCCTTGTCTGATGTATGATTATGAAGTTATTTACTTGTATACTTGCATATTTTATCCAACTATTATTTTGTGAGATGTGTATATGAGACATATCATGTCAGCAGGTAAGCCATGTGTAAGAGTCTAACAATACCTTCTTGCCTATCTGGAGTAAATTGTAGGGCAGTAACCCTCAATACTGTATGTTAACACCCTTGAAATTTGAATGTCTGGCACTATATTTTATATTCTTTCCCAAGCATTTGTGAAGGAATGTAAATACTGTCCCTAGTACATGGTTTAGAGATTGCTTTAGGCAGACTATTTCACATGGCAAAAGTGGCAAGATATAAAGTGAAGCCAACAAAAACGTGTTCAATATTGCCATCAATGAACAGAAAAAAATGGTTTTAAAATGCTATATTTAAACAAATGGGAAAGGATAAGCCGAATGGTCATGTGTGAGAGAGGCACTGACACTGAAGGCTGTAGAGAAGGGGAAGGATTCAAAGCTGAGGGGACCTGGTTCAACCCTGAATAAAAGCAATTGCAGACTGACCTGCTCCCTCACAAACTGATGATGAATTCAGGAAAGCCTCTAATCATTTTGTTCTGAAAAAGGGGTGAATGATAACTTTCTTCTCCGCTGCAACAAAGACATGCTATACACATTAACAGAATTAATATTCTGGAATGATCCCTACCTAGATAAAGTGCAGAAGAAGAGTTCTTACTACACGCTGCAAAGGTAAGTGACATCAGTTTTCACAGTTTATTTGATGTTTCAAATGAAGGTGGTTTCAATTCTGTGAGTGTGCCCCTTGTCAAGCATAAATGAGTGGTAGCGGTGAAAACAGAATTTAAGGGCTCTAGTTTCCAAGGTTTAGACCATATCACCGGATCAAATTGTAGTTACTCAAATCTTTGCTGACAATAACAGGGGGAATAGACTTCGTCCTTTTCTGAACAGCAAAAGTTTTCCTGTCCGTTCTGCCATGCAGCTAACAGTACTTTAACACAAGAAGTCCTTCCGCTATTCCCTCTGCAGGGGAGGAAAAGCCTATCCATCCAGTTCACTTAATGACAAGCTGAGTGCCAAGGTGTGTTTTTCAGGGTAGCACAATGTATATAAAGGGTCAGAAGGGAGCAGCTATGTGTTTTGGCTTGCGTCTCAGAAGGCTGGCCAGCTGTCTCCCAGCATAATGTACGCATTGAGACAGCTGGACAAAGTATTTCGGAAACATGCGGGAGCAACATATGTGTTGTTACAGGTCACTTGGTTACTCATGCTGTGGAACGCCTTACAATTCCTGCACGTGGACTCGTGCCCCGGAGACGAGTCCATAGTAGCTTGCGCCATGGGAAATTAACTGATAGGCAAGGATTCAGCTATGCCTTAATTCAATATTTAGCAATATACTGAGGAAGTTGATAAGTTTGGCAGAAAAAGTTATCAAACAAAAGAACTGGGTGCCAGGTGTAACATGTAACAGAGCTTTGGTCTCTAAGTTGTACTTCTGGAAAACAAACTTTAGATGTAAAGTCTCTTTGCTTTCTTTTTTAACACTGAAGTTCTACTTAGCTTGGAAATTCTTATACACATTTGTTCAACCGGTATTTTAGAAAATACTACGGCCAGCTAAATTGCTGCAGTTCTATTTTTTTAAAATGTAATTTTTCTGCTCTGGATGAATGGTATGAACACAACTTTTGTATGTTCTTTTCTTAAAGTGTGCCACTAATTTTACTCCAGCAATCTATTACTCCCTTTACAAATGTGATACCTTCTAATGGTGTGGTGTCCATTTTTCAGCAAATATTTGCAACAGAAAGACTTGTTCACAGAATAAAATGAATACCAGATATTTTAATTGTCTGATTCATGCTCTTTATTCTGTCTCGTTTCAGGAAGTCTCTAGAGCAGGTTAAGAAACAGTATGAAATCACTATCCCACTCACATACAACGAATGTGTGGAAGATCACAACTGCACATTTTAAGAACAATCAGATGCACATGAGCTATTTTATTTCATGTAATTTTAAAAATACTGAACATAACACTCTGAAAAGGAATGCTGGTATAATAAAAAAAAAATGAGGCATTGTAAACAGTTACTATCTTTAAATATGGTTTTTCTCTAACTAAAGAGCAGAAAGCAACGTTCTTTTCCACTACATATTTTTATTGTATTTCCATTTATTGACAACTCTTCAGATTTTTCCCAGATATTTTTCCCAGAGTTTCTGTCCTATGCCTGTACTGAGTAGGTTGCAAAATCCTTTTCTCCCTAGAGAGTACTTAATTCACAGTAATTGCTTTTATTTGGTTTCTTGTTTCATCCCTTTTTCTTGTTTCTTGCTGCTGTCAGTTCTTTATCCAGCACTCAGCTACGATACAATATCATGCATTTCTAATTTTACAAGTGCTTTTCAATTTGTTGCTGTTAGTGCACTCTAAGATTTTTTTACTAAAATTATCAGCAGCCTCTCTTAATACACAAGAGACGCAAATAAAACTATTCTCAACTCTGTAACTGCTCACCCATTTTCCTTTGTATGCGCAAGTAGTCATCACAACCTAGCAATATTCTTCATAAACCTAATTAAATACAGAAGTACTTGAAAAATCAGAACCTTACCCAGAATTCCTCACGTTGAACAAAGTTGGGTGCAATTGTTTTCTTTGGGAAGAAGAGGGTTTCCTTAATGTTTCATTTGGCTGAAGAAGATAGAAAGGAATTCAAAGAATAATCAAAGAGCAATGAACACAATAAGGTAATATCTCCAGAGAAAGAGTACATTTCAAGCATTATGACCATATGTATAAGCTCATAAAATAGGTATCTATAAAAGCCTAACAGGACATGAGACCTTTTTATGTTGGTGCTTCTTGCCTGCTGTCCCACAGAGGAGCTGTGCTTCCTGACCTACCTCTGGTGTCTTTTTTTAGGCCATCGATAATGGAAGCCCTATGGGTTGTTAATATAATACCCTAGCACACTGAGAACATTGTGTTATCTAGTGACAACCAATATGAGCGTAATAACTTTTTAATGGCTAAATGCACATGCAAACAGCAGGTTCCTGGTCTCGGGTAATTATTTTTCACAGCTAGATCTAGATCCTGGATCCTTTTTTCCGGGCTACCACCTCACCAAATGAGTGGCTTTCAGTAGTCCATTCAGTCTGAGGAACTTTAGGAAAGAAAAGAAACTTGACAAAATTTTTACAGAACTTTTTTCTATGGCTGGCATCAGGCAGTCAGTTGTGAGTGATATATGTTTGTTTGTTTTACCCTGTCAGAAAAATCCCTTAAAAAAATATAAATGCAACCTCTGGCTTACAAATGTGATAAAAAAATTAAGAAAATAATTAAGAGAACAGTTAAACCAGTGTTCAAATTATGAACTATTTAAACTCTTTAGTTAAAACTAGGACATATAATTGGGAACATTTTCACTGGTTACAGATCAAGGCTAGATCAGTATATCTTCCCTTTAAAGTCAGAAATTCTGTACCGTATCCAAGTTTTTCATCTTTAGTTTTAATCCATTATAGAGAACAATGAGGCCATAAACATTCTTGTAATAAGAGCTCTAATAATTGGATTTTTCTCCTCTCTTTTCGATGAATTCTGGAACATTGCCTTCACCATCTATTTGAAAGGCCTAGTAACATAACACATAAATATTCCTGCTTCTTTTTAAATGTCTTAATTTCCTTTGTTGTTGTTGTTGTTAACATTATTTCTAAGCATATACATTCAGAATCTGTATCCCCAACATACACATATGTGACCTTGTTTTCCCAAGCTAAATTAAGAAATCTGCAATTAATTGTTAGAACCAGCACTGTTTTCTGAGACTACTATGGCTTCCAGTCAAACAAATTCCATAACCAGTTGAAGTTACATCTTCTTTTAATATAAGTTCAAAGATACTATCAGTTTGCCAAGAGGGAAAAAAACTCACCCAAAACAAACAAAAACAACAAAACAGTACCAACAAAAAGAAGGAAAAAAGCTACCATGAAGAAAAGAATAAAAAGATCTTTCTGCTCAAATGGGCTATGAAAATTATCTCCAGTTGTACATTGATCTTTAAAAAGAAAATGCTAAGAACAATGAGCTCATTTTTCATCTGACTGCTATCAGTTTAACAGAATATCTGCATTTATTTAAACATTTCTCATTATGTCGAGACAAATCAGAAGTCTATGAAAACCAGTGGAAGTCTTCCTCTACTTTCAGTTTGCTTTGAACGTGCTCCTACGCCAATGTAATTAAAGAGAGAAGTGGTCTGATACCTCCATGACAATAATTTCTTAAACTTCCTTAAAGGTATCTCTGTTATGCATTTAGCTCCTCCTCCCAAAGTTTAGGTGCCTAGTTTGAAGGAAGGTAATGAAATTCCTTCTAAGATAAATGTTAATTATTAGTTAGCAGAAACCTTACCTACCCAGGTCTGCACAATAGTCGAAATATTTGCAGTACTTTTTGATTGTAAGATAAGGTGGACTTCACATTGCTCACGTTCTCTTTTATTTAACTGAACATTCTAAGAGAGTTTTGCTGAATTCTTTGAGCATTTATGCTGTTGCTATTATTTTCTTCCTCCAGGATTTCTGAAAAAAAAAATACAAAGATATCTGGTCATATCTGTAAAATCTGTATTTTTCTAAGACATAAAATAAGTGTAAGAAGAGCAGTACAAAGAAAGAAGGAGACATGGTTAAGTGTTAGCTTCATGGTTTTGTTATCCCTGATTCTGGGAAACGTTTATTCTAACAAATGGAATTTTCTGTCTCATTTCTTGTCAGCAGTGAGGAGTGAGTGTTCCCATAAAACCCAAAAGTTGTTTGGGTTTCCTGCAACCATTAAAGCATTTGAATTTAAATGTCCACTGGTGTGTGCATGATGGATTAGTCATGCGACTCTTAGAAACAATAAGTGTTATGAATTTATTCCATTGCACATGGTGAGGAACACATACCCTTTCAGGATGAAGTACCATATGTTTGGTTTATCTTTAAAAAAACCCTGATGTGTGGAGAGAAATGAAATAATGAAAAACTTAAATGGATTTTCAAATATGGAGCGTGGACTGGAGTGTTCCCTCAACCACCATGCTAACTGCTCGAAGGCAGTTAAATCATATACTAGATATAGGCAAAATTACCTCCATAATTCTGCCAGTATTCACCTCAGAAATAGTAGCATTGATACTTTAACTGTTCCAAATACTTGCTCTCTAGATGTATCGCTAATGAAAAAAGTGCCTCTTTTGCATGAATAGAAGTAGATATTTTATGGACCTTCTGGGGAAAACCACATAGAACTGAAGGGAAGTCTCAACAATCCTTAGATGTTAACTCTCTCCATTCACATTTTGCTAAATTGCTGATAACAGAGAGTCACAAATTCTTCCTAAAGTTTAATAAAGGCTTTGCACTGGTCTATTAAATCATAACTATAATTTAGGATATTATTTTTTAGCTGAGTGTTTAAACAGTGGTACGCAGGGGTATATGGAGCACATCTACCCATGCCCCTTTGCCTACAAAATCTCTAGTAAGTAGGCTTTTGCAAAAAAATGTGGAGTATAAAGGTGGCAGAGAGGGCAGAAAACACCCTGTACATTTATTTTTCTTTCAAATGTCCCTCTGAAACTGTTGGTACAAAGTTTTCTTGCCCTCATGTCAGAGCAGCAAAACCACAGGCCCCAAAAGAAATCCAATTTCGTTGTTGTTGTATTTGTGATGCAATTTGCACAGGTATTGTAGTGCAAATAGATACAATGAGTTTTATGTCAGAAAGACTGGTCAGACAATAATCCACAATCAACTGCAAATTATTCAGGTTTTGTACCAGTTGATTTAGTAAATAGGGAGGCAAGCCTGAAAAATCACCGAATTACAGTGTGAACTGTAGTTACAACTGGATTTCTGGTTTTCTAGATTTTTAAATTTTGAGGGCTTCGGTTTAATTTCAATTTCACATAGAAAACCTTACATAATATGTAATAGGAATCTTTTTCAGTCAGTCCGCTGAGATACCTGAAGAAAAGACTCCAAATGCTATTTAAGATCTCAAAGGGTATTGCAATTTAAAAGAAAATAGCTCAAATGCAATTTTACTTCAAAGAATAATCTGTAGGTTTATTTTTTGCTTATGTGACAACTTTCTACCACAGCTGAGAGCTTTTCTGAGTCATTTCACTGGGATATGATGGGAACAAAGAACTAACGTGCTGGTATGAAAAAAGTTTGTTGTTAAGGCTTACTAAACTTTACAGGGAAATTATCATATGTAAAAACCCAGAGAGATGTCCAACTCCCATAAAAAATCTTTCTATTACAAAATCTGTCTTTCTTTCTTTGCTAGCTAAAGCACCACATGTGCCATTATTTGTGCTTTATATTTTCCTGCTCTCAAGAATGACGGAACCCTATTGATGTTATCCACAGTAGCCTTTTATGAATAGATAAGTATGAAGCACATAGACGTGTTACTCTTCACAGGCTATTAGATACAGAAAAGCAAATCTGAAATAATCCCTGTACTTCTAGAAGCTTTGTAGTTGTCTAAATAAAAATGTTTCTTAAACTTCTGTTATAGGCATCCCTAAGTGCACTGATGAGTGTCCATGTCACAAAGTGAAATGTAGCTCCCTCTGTTTGACACAAGGACCTTAGATTTGGTAGAAGACTAAGTTCCTTCGGTGTCTACATATTACTCAGTTATCTAAATTACTATTACAATGCAGAACTTGTGTTTTGATTCAGTTACCTAAATATAAACCTCTAGAACCACCTGAAGTGACCAAGATGATCAAAATATACATGGAAGAAGATGGCAGATATGACACAGAGGCTACGAAAGAATCATGTCATTCTGGATCAATAGTTGAAGGTCCGACAGGATATTCCTGGACATCTCAAATGTTACTGGGGGTCTATATTTAAGAAATTTAATTAAAAAACCTGATCAATACAATGGAATTTAGATATCTATTAAGGTGACACCAAAATAGATGCTTCAGGAATTTAATTTGAGGTAAGTCAACCCAAAAATTAAGTGTACATTTGTTCTTGTTTTCACATTAATTGCACACTGGATTTCCCTTTCTAGATATAAACATCTGGTGTCATTCAAGCTGCACTGAGTAATTCTGCATTGCTACCATTCTAGAAGGTAATTGATTCTCTTACTAGTTCTGTACTGCACCTGCCAGCAGCACCAGAATGCTCCAATTCCACAGAGTTTCCCATTGTAGACCACCAACATCTGCAGTGGGATGTGATTGCATGTGTGCCTAGTGCTATTTGGGTGCCCTAGAGGCCCTATTGTCTTCTAGCAAGAAGGGCAGGTGTCTTCTATATTCTAGGAGGTATACTTGACAAAGCTATAAGGTGTCTTGGCTATCCTACAGCACCTTGCACAGCAGTAAAAGCCTTTGTTTTGGATGCTAAATCATGCCACTGGGTCTTTTGAGTTGTTTCCTGACTGCGTTTATTAGACATCAGCTTCTTCTAATGGGAGTCTAGACACTTAATTTAAACATATGTTCCTAATTTTAGGTATCTTAATTTAGAGCTGAATCCCCCTCTACCATGACTAACACTTGCTTTTCTGTCAAGGGCTCACTTTCGTTTCGATTCCTCTTAAACCTGCGTAGGGTTAATACCCTTTCCCTTAACCATTCCACCAGAAACATATTTGTTGTAGGCATTACATGTTTGGCATCTATAAGAAAGAAGTATATATGACAGAACCTTAGACACTTATTGTATTTAAGTGGTATTTCTGCTGTACAACTGCAGTGGTGTAATTGCACTCCTACAACCATGAAGGGATAACTCCCCATGTGGACACTCTTTCCTAACAG